>JAHWXV010027146.1:0-12243 GCA_024586415.1 Phrixothrix hirtus
GGTTTGGACATGTGGAACGAATGAGTAATGAACGTTTAACAAAGAGAATATATGAGACAGGTATGAATGGAAAACTAGGTAGGGGTAGACCGAGAAAGAGGTGGTTGAATGTAATTGAAGAAATTGTAAAAGGAAAGAGAATAAAGATTAAAGATTAGAAGAGCTTGCCAAAAACGTTGTATGAATTTAATGGAAGCAAAAGAAGTGTGTAAGGACAGAAAGGAATGGAGAAAAATAGTAAGGAAATGGCATGATGGGTAGTAGTAGTAGCAGTTGTATTTATATATATGTAACGGACTTGCGCTTACTCCTCTAAAATTAGTATCTGATTATGGTGTCCAGTAGGTCCTGCCACTTTTTCAGCACACAGAAGTCGTAATTCGTCGAGCAATTCGTGAATATTATTTCAATATAGTCGATTCTTCGGTTATTATGTACTTCTTTAAACAGCCTTCTTCCTGATTTAGCAGTACTAGGGTTCTGTTTTGGTTGTTCTGTTACTTGTTGTTATCGATGTGATAATTCAATTATCGGTTTAATAATATGCAAATACTTATGACCTTCATTAGCTTTTATTGGTCCTGTTGGCTCAAAGTGACGTCGATAAACTGATGTATCAAGTACGGTATCTCTATAATTGCTTTTGACTGCTTTAGTAATCAAGGCTGAATTACGATGTCTCATAATTAATAGTTGCTATAGACCTGGAGTAACTTTGTATGTGTTTCCCTTTATCCTAACATCTTTGCCGATAACGTTTACATCATCTTTACCAAGCATCTATTTATTTGAAACTTCATTATAGGTAATACCGTATTTTGTATCTATTTTATTTTCAGCATCGCTAATCATAAGTTCAAGATGGCGTCTAGGTAATAAATCGTATTCATGGAAATAGGATGAACCCCTCGATGTATCAGCTAATGAGCTTGAAAGTTGAATAGCTTTCTGACTTTCACCTTCAGAAGGAGGCGATGTCGGAAAATCTAAGTTTGATTGATTCTGTTAGTCTATTTCATCTTCTGGAGTCACTATTTTCGTTTCAATATTTTTAGCGATTCACTAAGAGGTTTTATTACGGGATTATATGGGTCTTCAATTAATTTTCCTAGCTGTAAATTAACAATTTTTGTAAGATGTTTTATTACGGGCTTATATGTGTCTTCAATTAATTTTTCTGCAACCATCTTTCCTTGCTGCAAAATACGATGTTTACGTTTAATGGAATTTCGTGCGTTTATAAGTTTATGTTTTAATGCTCGATCTTTAGCGTTCATGATGTTCTATTTTCAATTGACCTGTTCACAAGTTCATGTGCAACTGTCGTTTCTAACTGCAAAAGCACTTCTATCTATATTTAATAACTGAACAAATCTAAACAGAGTAGTATATGTGCTCTTGATTAGTAAAGAGTTTAACGGTAATTCATTATTATATCTATCAGATTCTATTATACACTTCAAATATATTTCATTAGAGTTACTTCGATTATAGGATGCTCCAAATATGGGTACTAGTATAAATCAATATTTTACAAGAAGTAAAGAAACTAAAAGTCTAGCAGGACGTCCATTTCCATTAATAAATGGGTGTATAAACAAAAATTTAGTTAAAAAGCAACCTGCGAGTTCATACCAACTCTCCTACGTGATTTTAGTCACGACTATTTTCTTAAATAAATCTTTTATCTCCTTTTCAATTAGGCGAGGGACTAAATACACATAATTGTGCAGATTTCACACATGTTTTACGATAAACTCCCCCTTAAATAATCCGTCTCCGATTAAAGCATTTAATTGTAATGCTAGATTTGGACAAAAATCATGATTGACTTTTCCAACAATAAGTAATGTATCGTATCTCCAAAGAGATACGTCAATGCTTTTGATAGATTTTGTGTCTTTATAGAATGTCTTGAATTATTGATTTCATTTAAGGCGAGTTCAGTTTCTTCTATAGTTTTTTTTCCGGTATTTTCACCGAGATTACACTCCCTTAAATACAACAGTCTATAATATTCTAAAAACCTGTTGATGGATTTTTTTGCTAAAGAATCGTATAGGTCAACTCTAGTTTAATCGATAAGCGTCAAATGGGTACCTTCCAGCTGATTTCAGTTGAAGTTATTGTTGAATCGTCCCCTGTAAAGCAATCATTATAAGATCTCGACATAATTAAAATTAACTCTTGTTTAATGTTGATGATTGGCCCAGTATACATTTCAGCAAATCCAAATATATGTTTTAATGGAATACAAGCAACAAAAACTTTCACTCCATCTGCAGCTGTGTGTTGATTTTGGATTACCTTTTTTTCGTTTAGATCCCATCCCATTAAATTTAAACTCTTTGTATCATTAGGGGTTTAAGAAACGTAACCCTTAATGCTAGTGGTAATTCCAAGTAATCTGTAAACGTCAATCCTTTGACCTCCTATCTCATGGTGTATTTCTTCAAATAAGAAACATAGGAAGTTATTCGTTAATTTATACGTCTTTCCAGCCTCATTAGTTTTAATTAATATAAATATAACTTTTATGTGTACTAGTTATTAGATCTTGATTTTGAATGTCAATTCGAACTTCATTCGATAAGTCATATATTCTTGTAAACGGTATGTATTTCTTCCTTTGTCACAGTTTCAACATACTTAACACGTTTAAAAACATTAAGGTCGGTAATAGTCATTTTTAACAAGCTTGAACTCCAATCGATTATAAAAAATACTTTCCTGCAGAAGAAAAATTATTCTTATTCCTTTTTGTTCTTTTCTTCTCAAGCGACTCACTATGAATAAATTTATGTAACAATACCTTATTTCTTTTATAATAATCGCCACCGTTCGAAAATATTGTATTGGAAATGCAATTAAACTTTAAACCCATATTTTTTTTAATTCTAAGCGGTACTGGAAATTTTTCTCTACCTAAATCTATATTTTCCCCTTGTTGATCTACGAGATCAATCGTAACTTCCAAAAATAGTGGATTAAAAGGCACCTGATCTAATCTATATCCTAGTGGTACTGATATATCAATCTCGTATAATGTCCGCACCTTTTCTCCGTTTCTATACGCTCCCGTTATAATGTTACACTCTATGTGGATATTAGTATGCTTACGTATTTGAATTTCTAAATCAGGACTATGAACTTCGTTAGTTTTAAGTAGTTTAGAACTAAATTCTAGTATACGCACGATACTATTGGATGGTCGAAAGTCAATGTCATCCGCACTCTTTATTTCACAGTGTAAAGTATTATTATTTGGGTTTAAGCGACAAGTTTCCGCATGTATTTCTAGAAATTTTTTTTAGTGGATTCATGTATCTCGTTAATTTCATACGCACCGTGCGGGATATCAATTTCTTTACTTTCTTTATTTTTATGATCAATATAGTACAGTATAGTAGTAATGTTGCGTACTGAGATTCAACTATAAAATCTACCCAATCCTAACACGCATTTATATCTTGAATCCAATTCACCTTCTAAACTGAACCTTATCGATATAACGACTACAACATCCTTATTCAAATAATTTCTTTATATAGAAAATTTAAGCTCAAATGACCGCATATTTTTGTACTGAAGTTTTGCCCTCTGTTATAATTATAATAAATTTTACATCCCCAAAAGTGGCTAATAATTTCTAGAAGTGCTGTGAAATTACCGAAGCTATCGAAATAAAATACGCTGTTCGCCTTCTTCCGATAACATACCCAATGCGTACCTTCACCTCTTTGTCCGTCTAGGTTTACTACTCCACATTCGTGAATCCATATTTTTTTGGGTAAGTTATCTCGCATAAATACACAAATTGATTGAATTTTTTACCTTCTTAAATTAAATTTTTTGTGCTTAAGAGACCTTCTTCTTTTTGTTCGTCGTCTTCTTTCTTTCGTTCGACCCCATCTTTTAAGATTTTTTGAAGATAGACAACCCATTCCTAGTTTTCTTTTTGCTTTCATAGCCGTAGTTATAGTTAACGCAGCTATCTTCTCACCGATAGGAGCGTCTTTAGATCTAAATCTATCCCAAGCATTATCACCTGCTTTGTCTTTCACTTAAATCGTTACTATTGCTATAAGCTATGTCGTGTTCTCTACAAGTAACATCCAACGGGTTAATACCTTTGTCTCCGTGAAGAATTGATATCCAGGAATATGTACTTCAAATCGCAGTTTGTTTGTAAGTGTATTTATAACACCTTCGCCTCTTCTGCGTCTAATCATAATGAGCGTGTATACTCACATACATCAAGTATTTATCGCTTTTATCGAAATCAATTTTTAAAAAACAACAACAAAAAGTAATTTCAGTTTTTTAATTGTTCACAAAAATACATTAAAATTACATATTTGTTCAGTAGTAAGACTCACATCATCACTACCTATATTTAAAGAATTATCAATACCTTACTTGAATCAAATATTTCTATACCATGTTTAAGACGGTAACGGTTTTTCTAAAAGTATTTTTAGCTGTGTTCTATACATTTCTATACTATGTTTAAGACGTAACAGTTTTTTATGCTGATTTCTAACACCATTCTTAAATATAGCATTATTATTCGTAGGTCTAATTAATTTCATATTACATCTCATGATAATTCGCTCTTATTTAAAAAGTTTTTAACAAATATAATAAATGTTTCTTCATAATCTGCACTGTTTGCGTTCTATGGACGAGAAGACAGATCTCAATCGTTTTTTACAAAATTTTCAATAATATTATTGAGATAAGTAGTCAAATTCACTTCGTTTAGTAATTTTATTTTGTAGTTGATAATATGTTTTAATGCAAATAATGCACTTATGTCACTTTCGTTGAAATGTAGATAATTATTTTGATTGCGTCTAATGATTATATTTTTTATAAACGTTTGCATCTCGTTAAATTCAAATTCGTAATTATAGCTAACAATAAAATTACTGCTTAAATATTCATCAAGCATATAATAGCAAGCTTCAACTCTTGGAGGATCTAACTCGTTCGATTTGAAGAATTTATATTGTATGTAAACTTTTCTATTTAAAAGATCTCCCCAATCATCGATAGATAATACTACGACATTATCACGTGATAAAGATCCTTTCACATAACAATCTATACAGCTTAACCGAACAATTGGTTTTAAATCGAAATACATACTGCATCCAACTTCGATATATTTTTTGTGAAGTGGATCATTCGTTCTATGTGAATATCTTGAACCGTTTATTAAAGTTTCCTCTGCAGCTAATCGATATCGATAATCTAAATGATTTTCTACAAACCGCAATGGTGCACTTTCCTGTTGGTAGCTTTCGGTCATGTTTGAAATTACGTACATGCACCAGTGGAAACACTTTACTAATAACACACGTAATTGTAAATTATAATATATATATTGTCACTTTTCCTCCTCCGCTCTCCGGATACGTTGCTGGTAAATATGAATTCTATGTTCGTCTTTTAAGATTATATCGAGGCCGTTCTCACACCTACATATCCCATCTTTAAATCTAATTCTATCTATAGCCGCTATTTCTCAATCACCTTTTCTTGCCTGTCTCTAAGCACATGACCACACAACCATGTTATGAATTTGATTTTTGTTTTCGTTTATCGTGACATGCATTTATTTTGAATCCTCAACTAAATGTTTTCGATTCTTTTTGTTGATAATCATTACCAAATAATGGAACATTTCAACTCTGTTCGCTTTATAAATAGATCTATTTTGAGCTTTAATGCCTTCGTTATCGTCATCATTTAAATTCATACTAAAATTAAAATCATATTAACTGTAAATGATTATTCGTCTCTCCCCTCTTCAATTTCAAGAAGGATGTTATGCACATTATTATCGTTATCGTCGTCATCCCAATCATTTTCAATACTACTATACTTTTCTACTTGTAAATATAACAGACGAGATAAAAGATTTTGTATTTGCTGTAAAATATCTTCAGCTAAATATAGCTAAATCTTTCTTGTCTGCGCTTAATGTTAACTTTTTAAATTCACTATACGTGAAAACAGTGTCTTTATCAAATAAATAAATGTTTCCATAGATGTATCTAAATGCAGATCTTAAGTTTACAGGGGCACCTGGAGATTCTTGAAGAATCGTAGCATAACTCAATACTATAAAACTACATTCATCTATTTGCATAAAGAAGTACTTATTATAGGACAGGTATGTTTGACCGCCGGATGTATTTATTACACCAATTAAATTTAATGGGATTTCTTTGACCTAACGCCGTGTTAAGTTTAGGATAGCCATTTATAAGTTTAAATGCGGGGAAGCATATCATATAGATATCATTTTTAACAAAGAAGATTTTTCAATTAGATCGCTGGTAAATAGCATCAAATTTAGTAAAGTCTTTAGAAACTTTAAGCATTCTGTAACTAACTGCAGTTCATTATACGTTTTTGACCCTAACGGGTCCACACGTATTTCCCATGAAATATGTATATCTTTCCGTTCACAACTAAAATGTGTCAATTTGATTATTTAAAGTACCTAAGTCAAGTAAAGGTATTGGTTCTATAATAACAGGTGTAGATTTAGTTATTGTTGTCGTTGTTGTTCTGTTAATCGGAGTACTTTTAGTAGTCACTTTTGGTTGTGGTTATTGAAGGCTTTTGAGTTGTAGATGAGGTTGTAGTTGCAGTTATTCTTTTACCGTGGATGCTTTGAATGGCTAAAATATCATCCAAACTTAAATCTGACACAGATACTTCGAAATTATCTTCATATAGATTCTAATCGTAAACATACGTAATCGTGTTTACATTTGAAGAATGTCTAATTCCGATTGCGTGACCTATTTCATGCACTAATACTTTATTAAAATTGTGCAAACTTCTCGGTAACGCAACATTTCCCAAGTACCATCGTAACTTACCGTTCATATGGGTTTCGGTGCGGTTCTTCAATACTTTAGGAAAAAATGCATGATCTAATGTATCATCATTAAGCGCAAACGGACATTTCGTGTTATCAAGCTGCATTATGACAAAAATCTTTCATTCAAATTAAAATCATGGAATTATTAGACCATGTAAATTGCACATTTGCATATTTCGCCCATAATGCAAACGCTGCTTCGGCAAGGTTAATAAGTTGCCGTGTTGCTTGATAAAAGTTCCACGTAATAATATTTTATCCCACTGAAAAGAACCGTGAATTTGAAAAGGCGACAGAATATCTGTAACACCACATCGTAGCATTTTTAACAGGTCAACAGTTTCCTGATTAATAGCACCATCAATCGGCAAAGCATAAAACTCTTGAAATCTTTTTAAAGCAAAAACAAATTTTTATGAATCTATTTTAACAGTCTGCAGCTCATTCTCATTTTCTACATCTAAATAACTATATTTCTATAAATAGTTTACAATAGCTTCTTCTTCTTTTCTACAATTAGGTGTTCTCGTTGTTACATTATTATTATCAACTACTAAAACTATTAAGCATTCAAGAAGTACTACTGATGTTATGCTGAACATATTGTTAACGCTAACGTATCTAATTATATACTAACGTAAATTAAAAAAAAACCTTAACTTATTTATCCTCTGAAGAAGTCCTCCATACCTTCCCTGTACTTTCTCTGTTTCTTTTGTTTACTTTTTTCGCTAAAATAGCCTGACATGTCACACATCTTCTCCTACTTTACAAATGGCTGACTGATAACTCCCACTTTACTCATTTACGACCTGTTATTTACCTTCAACTACCAGAACCCGCTTTGCTATACTACTAACGTTTGTCGAAATTTTGTCATTACAACGTTGAAATTTCGGAACGTCAGGTTACATAATATTCTCGCGTGTTTTGAATAAATGTTTAATTAAGTAAAAACAAGTTGCCAGTTTTGATTAGTCTAGTTAGTATATTTGCTTCTACGTCCAAGGGATATGGGTCCAAACCTGATGTAAAATTGTATAGGTCCTGGATCAGTGTGATGTTTGGCACTTTAAAAATATCTACCGACGGTGAAACTCCTACAGATTCGACCATAGAAGTTGAAACTAAGAGGGACAAGGCATTTTCCTCATCTCTAAGTCTCAGTCACAAAACAAAAGAGAATTAATAAGTTGTTACGAAGTTAACGACTAGAAATTATTTGTTTACCAAGGATAGGTGAGCATTTCGCTATCTAGTTGGAACAAGTCACCTCGTCCGAGGTGGAAGTACAATTTTTTTGATTAGTACTTCTAAAGTTCGATGGAAATAGGTAATTCCTAATATTGCTTGTTATTTGAATGTCCCAAGCACATATAATTTAGATCGCTTCGCTTACTTACGGTTGCTAGATGACGATTGTAAATAAAGTTCTTATAGCGTTTTTCATTAAATATGTGCAATAAATCAATTTGTTTCTACAGTAACAGCTATCGTTATTTATCAGCAGCAAAGTAATTATTATCTAGTTTTAAAATTGTTAGTAGTGACGTCACACTAATAATTTCACGCAATAGAGGTTTGTGGGACGTGAGAGGGCGGAGGTAGTTTGATGGTCATTAGATTATCTATTAAAATAATTTTACGAATAGCTAAAGCTAAGAATTAGTATAATTCAGCTAATTAATGCATAAAGATGTATCATAACCTACGTAGTTACAGTAGATAACAATAATTCAGCATTTTTTAAAGATTCCCAATTATGGAAAACTCAAGTGATAAGCTTCACTGTGGTAATATTTTATCGCTCTCTGTTGTATTCTGATGATTATCAACGCTTCGTCACCATCTCGCATATCATCGATTCATTAATATACAATCATCAACAATTGCTATAAAACAGCATAGTCGGTAACTTCAACGCAAATCCAAGGCATTGTAATATATTATTGATATGTTTAATAATATTGTGCTGCTACTATTTAGCAAGATGTTTAAATTGTACCTGACGTCACTGCTAATAATTTAGAAAATAGATGTACGCACTGCCTGGAAACAGACAATAAACAAGCACCTTTAAAGTATGTATAAAAAATATTATTTAGGTTTTATCGTCGCATGTCGGGTAAACGTATTTCAAGGTTAATACTTTTTTTTATATTTTCGTCATTTGTTACCTATGTAAATAAAAAACAAAAACTTGATTTTATACACAGAAACCAAGTCTTTCTTATAAAAAATTGTTACAAGTTACTTAATGGCGCGAAACGCTTCTTGTAGCAGATAAATTTTTTTAAAACAGGGTCTCCTGACTTTCTTTGTTGTTATGTACTTGTAAACATTACTTATACTTTACTGATCAAACGTTATTGGAAGAATATGGAAGAGAAAATTGTCCGTCTGATGTGGCCATTTGAAAAATTATTACAATATTTATGGAAACTGGTTCGATAAAAGATGAAAACAGCAAAACATAATGTCGTGACGGCCATTCAGGAGAAAATATTGCTAATGTAAGTGTTGGTGTTAATTTTTCCATATAAAAAAATTTTTTAAACGTCATCTTTAGCGGCGAACACATTTTGATCTGGGTGGCTTTGTAAATAAACACAGTTGTCAAATCTGGGGTGAAGAAAACCCACGAGAATTACCAAAGAGACCAATACATCCACAAAAAGGTACTGTTTGGTGTGCATTTTGAGCAGGTGGCGTCATCGGACCATAATTTTTAAAAATACTGCTGGAAATGCTGTTACTGTGACTAGTGCTCGTTATTACTAATTTTTTTATGGTATGAATTGGCTGGAATAGATGTTGCGAATAGGTGGTTTCAATAAGAAGGTGCTACATCACACACAGCCAACGAAACAATTGATTTTCTTCGCCAGAGTTTTGGCAAGAGAATAATTTCTCACAAAGGTAATGTAACTTGGCCTCCTAGATCTTGCCAATGATCCACAAACAATAGATAACCCAAGGACAACATTATTAATTGTATTCAAGAAATTAACCCGCCATTATATCAGAATATCGTCGAGAATTTTTGTAAACGAATGGAAGTTTGCCGTACAGCAGCAGGACACTTATAAGATATTACTTTCCATTACTAAACCCGGAACCTTTGCATAGTCAATTGGAATAAAAGGTGTGCTGCTTCTCAAATAATTTGTGTTTTATTAAAAATTTGCGAACTAACCTCAAATTAGAACAGCCTTTATAAGTTTTTTATATTGATAATGAAAGCTACATAACATAAAATAAATTTTAAACACAGTATTTTTCTATTTGCGGAGTTATTCGTCATTTTATTGATTTCTATTTAAATTTTTTCATCCTTTAAGAAATATGTAGAAAACTATAATTATAAAAGAAAAACGTAAAGCCATTTCTTTAAAAACTAAAATCAATTTTTTCTAAATTAAATATCCTTTTATTTTACCTATTGTTTACAAGTTTTAAGCATATAGAACCAATCACACATTTTTATATATACACATACAATGAATTTTTTTACGCATTTTTTTCTGGAACATATCTACCGTATAAAACCAGAATTAGGTGTATGTAATTTATTTTTGGCATTTTAAGGGCTAAACGGTTACATTTAGTCACTTGTTTCTATACCTAAAGCAACATTTTTAATGTCAAGGAATTAAAATTTTACTTTAGTCCCAAGGGAATTAAAGTTCTTTAAATCCCGGATAAACAAAGTAAATTCATGGCAACATAAAATTACATATTGCTAAAATCGTTATTATAGCTCTTCGGAATAGCTATTTATGCACCAAGGGAGTTATGTAGATGTTGACACCCGGAGAGCAACAAATTCATCTCGAGAGCCTTTAGTCCAAAGTATGAATGTCGCTCGATGGACGTTATTACTTAGTATGTATCTCGTATCCAAAGTATTATTATAATAAATAATAGCTTAGTGAGAAATAAATAAAATTTGGATAGCATTTGTCATTGATAAATAGCCATCGCTAGTGAAACAAACTATCTCGGAATTAAAAGAGCCTCTTTAGTTCTTTGATATATAATTGGTTAATTTTGTTGTTGCCATGAATTTTACTAGCTTTATGCGAGATTAAATTTGATTTATTTTCCTTGGGGCTAAAGTAAAGATTTAATCCCTTGTGATTAAAAGTATCGCTTTAGTAATGGAAACAAGTGTAAATCTGGCGTTAGTCCCGGTAGTGCAAAAAATATGTATTTATACATATAACATTTACAAGGAAATATCCCCAAGTGCCCCCGCCAATTTTGATGGAATTTGGATATGTTGCAGACAACTAAAATATAAGACACATATTTTTTATCTACGGTAATTCGGTTTAAGGGGTAAAAATCACCCCTAAACTGGACTTGTTTTAAATCACATTGAGGGTTTTACTTAGAAAAAGTAGGCCGATTTTAATAAAATAAACTTTAAAATATTCTCCATAATGAGGAACAAAAAAACCATTTGTTTCATGCTGATATCTTACAATGAGGATGAAAGCCGCCCCTATGAAGAATTAAAAGTGGTAAATGTACCCTCAGTTATAAAGGATTTCCTTTGAAAACATAGATGTTATAGAGAAAGCTAAAACAAAATCCACGTGTTTAGACGTATTGGTGAAAAATGATTGTAAATGGGATTTCTACCTTTCACCCATACTAGGGTTTTAAATCTACTTTATTACTGTTTTTCTTTTATAAAAATCGTTGATTTACGTTCTAATCGTAATTACAATTTGTTTCTTGCATGCCCCATATGCGTTTAAGCATTCATAAAGTATGTTAAAATGATTTACAATGAAAATAAAGTGATAATACTCAATAAAATACAAAAAAAATTTGATGTAAGACAACGCACGACTTTCTCTTACGTCTATAGATATGAAAATAGGCCACAAATGATTAAATTATTGTCTACGTTTATTTTAGGAACGATAATTATAACGGCCACCCATCCAATTAATTTGTCACGTAAAACACTGCTTAACTGCGGAAATTTTCCATAATAACTTGCTTCAACGAATTTTCTCAGAGAAACCGATTAGTTCAGATATAAGAGCATTATAGGCGCAAGAAACGTAGTAAGTTTAAAAAAAATCGTTACAGCCGTTTTCGATAAAACTGCAAAAAAACCTAAAAATCACAAGAATAAAGTAACACTTCCGGTCATTCGATTTTAACGAAATTCTTGCTAGGATGTGTCAGGATGGTAGTAAACTCAAATATAAAGTTTCCCTTTTCAAGAATGTTTAGTTTTCGAGCTACATCGATCACATACGTACACCCAGACACACACACACACACACACACACACACACACACACACACACACACACACACAC
>JAHWXV010027166.1:0-10783 GCA_024586415.1 Phrixothrix hirtus
AAGCATTCCCACTCTTTAAATATTTTCAACAGTTTACAACATCTTATGCCATCTATTAATAATTAATTCTAAGTATTTACAGAGTTTAATTTGTTTTAACTTGTATATTATATTTCTACCACTAGATGTCTACAGCTATCTTAAATAGAAATATTTGCAATTTAAAGAGTTCATTGCACGTTTATCTGTCATTGCAGGAAATATTTTCCTGTTATCTTGCTCAAGATTTTCATTGTTATTTATTTATACTTGCAATTTATTTTCTGGAATGCTTTTATTTTATAGGATTTTTGACAATTAATTATTGATTTAGTTAATATTTATTTTTCATTATTTGCGAACTTTGAATTAATACCGAATTTTATTATTATTAGCTATTTCTAATAATTTTATATATTTAAAATTTGAATCTTAGAATAGATAATAATGTCATATATTCGAAGTTCGTCACAACCGGACGATCTACAGAATAACTACGATTACCTTGTTTCACGATTAGAAATGCGATATGGAGATAAACATCTGCAACAGGTCTACTGTGCCCAGTTAAGGAATCGTGTACAGAAACTTGGAGATAACCCCCAGAAATTCGAAGCTGAAATTGCGCGGCTAGTAAGATTACCATACTCAATGACTCTAAAAAGTTTTATTGAAAAGATTGTGATGCAAACATTTGTCGATGGTCTTAGGGATTTTGAAACACAACAGGCTCTTAGATTAGTATGTCCACGTGACTTTGCTAGTGCATTGGCTCATGCACTAGAATTTGATGTGGCCAAACAAGCGTCGAGGGGCTATGTTGGTGTGAGAGCCATTGAGGAAGAAAGCTCTTGCTGAGACCTTAGAAGAAGTAGTGTTAGGAGACTAATCCGAGCCCAAATACCAAAAGGACATAAACTGCGTTGCTGGAAGTTTGTTAAATGGTGACATATACAGAAAAATTGTCAAGAGGTTATCACAAGTCCCACCAATCACACAGAGTACCAAGAAATCTAGAAAGGATCGATGTGAAGGGATGAATATCGATCTCTGCTAGCCATGTTTCGGAAGACACCATGCAAGTACCATCGTTAAAACATAAACTGGGTCGTCTTTACATTAATGGAAAAATTACAGGGAAGAATTGCAAAATGCTGCTAGATGCAGGAGCAACATAGACAATGATAAAACCGAACGTTGTCGGAAATGGAAGATTATTTGATGTCGCATCTGCGATTAAGTACAACTACCGCAAATCACGCAACCGCTTATGCTGAAATTATTACAGTCATTGAGATCGGTTGTAGGAAGATAACGTATCGCGTGCTAGTAGCTGATATTGAGGAACATGTTATATTGGGTGTGGATATATGTCTGAGTTTTGCTTTGCGTTAGACTTACAGAAACATGTCATACGAGTCGATGATGAAGAGATACCCATTAATAGACAGGATGACCATGCAATAAAAATAACCCTAGCCGAAGAAGTGATACTACCACTAACCAGCAAAACGACAGTTATGGGCCAACCGGATGGAGACTTCCGGGTAGGATGTATAGGAATTATAGAAACCAGCAACATAATTATCAGCAGTGGTATTCTGGCTGGAAGAGTGTTGATCGGGAGCAAAGAAGCAACACCGGTCCGCTTGATAAATGTCAATACTTTCCAGAAGGACACTGAAATAGGATCATGCACATTTATCTCATCTGTGGTACGTTGCAGAAATTCCAGTGAGAAGGTTTTTCCCGTAAAGAATTTATCTAAACTGCATGCCACACTCGAATCCTTGGAGAGCGGGTTATCCCAAGAGCAAAACGCTAAAGAAAGTCAGTTGATCCAACAATATGCCGACATATTTGCTACAGATGTTTGTTTGAAAGGAAGAACAAAAGTTGTGATATACAAAATAAATACCGGTGATACCCAACCAATGCGTCAATAATCAAGGTAGCTGCCTTTATCCAAACGATGCGAAGCTGAACAGCTAATCAAGGACATGGCTCGCGAAGGGATAGCAGAGCCATCTAGTAGTCCTTGGGTATCGCCAGTTGTACTTGTTAAGAACAAAGGTGGTAGCGCTCGATTCTGCGTAGATTACCGTCGTTTAAACAGTGTGGCTAAAAAGGACAGCTATTCTCTACCAAGAATTGATGACACTTTAGGCACATTTTCTGGCTCCAAATGGTTTTCGACTCTAAACATGAAAAGCAGATATTAACAAGTAGGTATGGAGCCTGAGCACAGGGGAATCAGCATACTCTATTTGATCTGGTCTCTGGCAGTTCACTGTAATGCTCTTTTGATTTGTGCAATGCACCAATGACGTTTGAAAGACTAATGGAATTAATCCTGAGACGATTGTCTTGGAAAACATGTCTGTATATTTGGACGATGTCATAGTTATTGGAAAAACCTTCGACGAACACCTGAAAAATCTCGAAGGGGTATTTCAAAGCTACGAAATGCATGTCTACGTACTCTGTCCGAAAAAGTGAAAATTTCAAAACAAAGTGAAATACTTGGGTCATGTAGTCTCCGAAAAAGGTGTGGCATCTTATCCCGAGAAAATTGAGTGCGTACGAGAATGGCCACAAACGAAAGGTAAATATGAATTAAGAAGCTTCCTGGGATTATGCACTTATTATCGTCGATTTGTACGTGGATTTGCAGGCATCGCAAAACCATTTACAAGACTTACTGAAGAAGACCAGCCATATTTATGGAGCAATTGCTGCCAGGGTAATTTGAAACACTTAAGCGATCATTTATAACGGCACCTATAAGTGGCTAGCCTAGAATAGAAGGAAGGTTTTCCTAGATACAGATGCTAGCTACGTCGGCATCTGTTCAATGCAATCGCCAATCCAAGACGGAGAAGGACGAGTAATTGGGTATTTTAGCAAAGCGTTGTTTAAACCTGTGAGGAACTATTGCGTTACGTGCAAAGAATTGATAGCTATCATAATGGCCGTTGAACACTTTTACAAATACCTTCATGGACGGAATTTCTTATTGAGAATTGATCACGCAGCGTTGAAATGGCTCCTGCAGTTTAAGAATGCAGAACACTAAATGGCGAAATAGATTGAACGGCTACAAGTGTATGATTTTGAAGTTGAACATAGTTCCGGAACAATTAATAGAAATGCTGAGGCATTATCAAGACGGCCTTGCATAGAGGGTTGCAAGTATTGTACTCGGTTGGAGTCAAAAGTTGAAGTTCCTCTTGTCAACCGTACTACTGTAACTAATGATAACTGGAAGCCAGATAAGAAGATAAGAAAATCACCCAGACCTGAAAGTGCTATTAAAATGGATGAATGGAGGTCGAAGACCAGGTTGGAGGAAGTGGCCTGATTTAATCTCATTTTTAAAGCATATATGTCCCAATGGACTCCTTGCAAGTTCAGGACGGCTTTTTAAAGATAGCCCTGATGATGGAAGTAAAAGACGAATGCAGTTGGTGGTTCCGAAGAAGTGTATCGGAAATTCTACCACAGCCGCACGATTGTCCGTGAACGATTTTATCGGATGAACTTGAAGGATGATGTTAAGGAATGGTGTCGAAGATGTGTAATCTGTGCATCTGGGAACGGTCCGTTGTGGAGGAAGGCGAATAGCATCGATGTGGTAATATAATGTGGGTAGTCCGTTTGAAAGGGTAGCCATCGATATAGCTGGTCCATTTACAGAAACTAAAGCGGGAAACGAATATATCTTGGCTGCAACTAACTTAGAAAATGGACCGAAGCATACGCTCTACCTAATCAAGAGGCAATTACAGTGGCCGAGACCATGGTAAAAGAACTATTTAGCCGTTTCCTGATTCCTCTGGAATTCGTACTCAGACCAAGGAAGAAATTTTCAGTCAGCCTTATTCCAAAGTATCTGCCAACTTTTGAAAATACGCAAGACCAGAACAACTGCTCTTCACCCACAGTCAGAAGGAATGGTAGAACGCATGAATCGAACAATGGGAAAATATTTTTCAAAACCCGTCTCCGATCATCAAATAGATTGGGACCAGTACTTGTATCTATTCTGACGGCATACTGTTCAGTCATACATGAAAACACAGGAGAGATCCCAGCCATAGTGTTGTTTGGACGTGAAATAAGAATACCGTGTGATTTGAAGTTTGGTAGTAAACCTGGAGTGGAGGAGGTCGCTGGAAATGCGTATGCTGAAAGCTTACGAAAGAAACTAAATTCCATACATGAAATAGTTCTTAAGAATATCCATATTGCAAGCGATCCAACGAAAGTCCAGTATGATGCAAGTTTCAAACCGGAGGATTTCAGCCCACTGATCTAGTCTGGCTGTACCAACCTCAGCGACGACGAGGTCTATCTCCCAAATTGCAAAGATTTTGGGAAGGTCCTTAAAAGGCGATAAAAAGGATCAGCGATGTAATCTACCGAATCATGAAATTGTTCAGAGGAAATCCCAAAATGGTTCACATGAAGTGGTAAGCCCCATATGCTGAGAGGAACGCAGAACCGGAACAGCAAGAATATGTGCAAAGGGCAAACCATTTCGAAGTGGAAGAATTAGGAGACAAAAACAGCAAACAAGCATTTATTGACGTTATGGTAACCTTTTCGGAACACCATAAAGATAGATTTAGGGTTACTGCTGAGGAGTACAGAAATCTGTTTAATGTACTCTTCGCCCATTGTGTCGCTAAGGACGTTCGAATGTCCCATGGCATCGCAGTTGAGTATAAGGAGGGGGCATGGGGGGGTAGAAGAAATACTGCTACAAGAGGCAGAAATTGGAAATGCATATAACCTACTACGTCGTCACCGGCAAGGAATGTGAAGTATTTAATACCTTGTTATAAAATCATTATCTCATCAAAATCTTCGTTATGAAGACTTGTGGAAGGCGTTATGAGATTTAAGGAAAGATATTTGTGCCGGCACCAGCAGAAAGTTAGCTGTACCAAAGCTCGGCTGTGGCCTAGACCAGCTTAGTTGGCGCATTGTAAGTAACATGTTGGAGGTAGTGTTTCAAGGCACTGGTGTCAAGATCCTGGTATGTAGTTGGAATCCAAAAGGAACTACACCAACGACAAAATCTGTGGACTACCACTTTTTCAAGAAATGGCGCTGCAAGTATGGATCGCAGTGTAGATTCCGACATTCTCCAACAAACATAGAACCATCGCAAGTGCAGAAGTCGAAGGTCATTGTTGCTGGACGTAACAGTCTTAAGGAGGAAGCAGTGTAACGAAAATTAGAAATAATAAAAATCTAATAGAAAATTTTCGAATAAAATAGATGATGTAATCCCCAAATGACTCATTGTGGTATCCGATATCTGTGAATTTGATTAGATCAGCAATGAGTCATAGCATTGAAATATATTGCATCATTATTGTGACTAATTTTATTGATCTAGAGTTTCCATATCTTTCTAGAATTTATCTTTTGTATATAAACAGTGGATTAAATTCCTTTAGGTTTAGTTTTTGTTAGAACCTTGTACTGTTCATTACTGATGTACGTATACGTAAATAGATATCTAAATATTTGATGCTAGTGGATTGTGAAATAAATATTTAAATAAATTAGTGTACATAGTTAATTGTAATCGTAGTAAATATAAATAAACAATTTAAAACAATTAAGTAGTTTCGTTACAGTATAATGATTGATGTAATAACTAATTAAAAAAATTAAGAGGTTTTATTAAATTGGTGATTCTATCGGCAACAGTAGAAGGGTGAATGTTTAAAAACATTTTATATATACAAACACGTATCCTCTACAAAAAATTGTAATGAGTTCAAATTTCAAAGAATATGTGTTCAATGTAGATATAACAGTTTACCACTAGTTGGCATACTTTTCTTAAATAATTAAACTGAATGTATAATAGTTTTACACACGCCTTGAGTAGAAACAGATTTAAAGCTGTAAAGCAAAACTCATCTACCGGGTGACGTTTAGACAAGTATAATAAGTTTGCTAAATTGATATCAATAACAAATTTTTCCAATCTGTCCTTTTTGATAAACTTGTCCATTGATGAAGCGATTGTCCCTTACTTAATCTATTATTTTTGTGTGATATTTATTAGGGAATAACCAAATAAGTTGAAATTGTAGTATTTGTACTCCAATTCTGGTTATTTATTTTAATTTACACCATTTGAAGGAAAACAAATAAAAAAGTATTACGAATATGTCCTTTTGAGAATTAGACTAGTTTTCGAGTTTCTTTCCTTAGTCTAAAATCCGCTGTATTATCGAACTTTTTAAATATTGGAAGGGAGTTTCTCCACTGGAGGTGATACATTGAAAAAAGGATGAAGTTACTAAAAATGTTGGGTTTCACTAATATCTCGATATATACGGTAAATACTTGATAATAGGCACAGAATAATTTTAGTGAATATAACATTCACCTATAGAAGGTCTCGACATATTTTTCTCATCTTCAGCTGTGTGTGGATATGCTTGCGGTCAAACTCGTTAATGCATATTACAATAATTAATATCCAACCAAAGTATTTCTTTATTTCACAATTTTACAGGCGTCATTCTAACTAGATCTTTAACATAATAATGCTACTACTTCTTAACGTAAAGTGCAAGAAGGGTTTGCAGGTAAAACGGCCCAGGTAAAGAAGTATTGTTATAAGATTAAATGTTCTTACTTAGAATTATGATTCCTAATATGCAGCCCTCGTTTAAAGAATTAAGTTCTTTCGAAATAATAATTAAGCTATTTATACATGTAATTTTATAAATTTTTGATACACAAGTTTAATGTTTAATGGGCAACACCGCGATCTTTGGTGTAGCTCTTCTGAGGCTTTCTGTCGAAGTCCGCAGGGTGATCACACGTGGGATGCCGGCGTCGCCAGGGTGCAACTCCATTATTCTACCTACTGACTATATGCACGGGTTTAGGTTATCTTCTTTAATAATTGCAAGCTGTCCGATTTGTACTTGCTTCCGCTGAGTTTTCCATTTCGGCCGGTCTTGCAAGCTTTGAACGTACTCCGTAGCCCAACGCTTCCAAAAATGTTGTTTCATATATTGTATATGTTGCCATCTCGATAATTTACTTATGTTAAGATCCCCTACGTGTGAACTTGCATGGATTAAAAGTGAGTCTCCGGTAATGAAATGTGCAGGGGTTAAATAATGTGGATTGTTTGGATCATTGAGGTAGGAATCAAAGGACGAGAATTTAATACAGCCTCAATTTGAGTTAAAAATGTATACAAATGTAAGTTTTGTTTCACCCATTACACTTTTTAAGTGACATTTTAATGCCTTTAATGCCGCCTCCTAAAGACCACCAAAATGTGGTGAACGCGGCGGTATAAAGTGCCAAACTATGTCTTCCTGCATCGTTACATCATGAACCTTATTTTTATATTATTGACTATTAACAAGTTTATACAATTGCTTAATTTCTTTAGCAGCCCCAATAAAGTTTTTACCGTTATCCGAATATATATTTCCTACCTTTCCTCCCCTAGCAATAAACCTACGTGGACATGCTATAAATGCTTCAGTTGTTAAACTGCTAACTAATTTAATATGCACGGCTTTCGTCGCGAAACTTACAGACATAGCTATGTAAGCCTTTACAGTTTTAAATTTCCGGGTCCCTTGGTTTAATAAAAATGGCCCGCAATAATCCAAGCCGTAGTTATAGAATGCGAATTTAAATTCTAACCGCGCCTTTGGCAAATCTCCCTTAATCATATTTATAGAGTATGGATTTGCTTTAAAGCACACAACACATATATGTATGATTTTTTTAACGGAGATTTCTCCCGCTAAAGGTCTTATTGCGGATAAAGTTATGGTTAAGCCCGCGTGTAAATTTTTTAAATGTTCATGACGAATAACTAAGTCAGTGAACGGATGTGACTTACGCAACAGTATTTGATGCTTTTGTTCAAAATTTAAATTAGATTTTCTAAGTCTATCGCCTACTCTTATCAAACCTTGTGCGTCTGGGAATGGATTTAATGTTATTAACTTACTTTGGGTCGAAACTACACTCTTTAATCTTAGGCCATTTATTTCCTTAGCGAAACATTGTTTTTGTACACTTCGAATAAGGACGGTCGTAGCCCTTTTTATTTCTGCTAAATTTAGGTTTTCCAATTCTCGATTTTTAGATTTACAATTTCTAACGAACCTTAAACAATAAGCTACTACTCTAATTAGTTTTTTAAAACTAGAAAATTTTCCTAATAACTCTATATCTATCGTACAGTTGTGACACATTACTATACTTTTCATCTCTGCGCTGCTTGAGAGGCTAATTTCTTTACTGATTGATTTAAAAGTCCAATGTTCAACTTCTTTAGTAAAGTAGTCAGGGCCGTGCCACCATCTGATTTTATAAGCTCTTTGGGCATTAACCCTCGTGATAGTATATCAGCTGGGTTATATGCCCCACCGACATACCATTCTGATAGTTCCGTTAACTCGCGAATTTCCGCCGTTTTGTTTGCTACGAATGTCTTAAACTGTGTAGACTTAGCTTTGATCCACCAGATCGTTATTGTCGAGTCCGACCAATAAAATACCTTGTTAATTTTTAGACTACCTTTTATAGATGTAACTACGCGTTTCAACAAATTAGCCAGCAATAGCGCTCCGCACAACTCTATTCGCGCCAGGGTTGCTTCTTAAGATGTGCTACCCGTGCTCCCTTGTCCTTTACTCGACACAGTCCTTATGTAAGTACACGCGCCATATGCTCTTTCACTTGCATCTGAAAATTCATGCAACTCTACCTCCTGTGCGTGCCCTACAGATCCAATCAATCTGTTAATGTTGATTTTGCTGACTATCGCTAATTGTTGGTGAAATTGCTTCCATTGATGATGTATGTTCATTGGAAGTGATTCGTCCCAAACAAATGACAAAAATCTTGTATTAATGATTTAGCCGTAACCGTGAACGGATTTATAAGGCCAAGAGGATCAAAAATTTTTGAAATGTCTGCTAATATCGTTCATTTCGTTATTACTTCATTTTCGACTTCCCTTACAGTGTACTTTAGTATATCTTTCTGTGAGTTCCATTCCAATCCTAGTACCCTATTACTCGCTCATTTATCCAAAGACATAACCTGCTGCTTTCCCGCATTTGGAATGATATCTAATATTTCTGCGTCATTTGAACTCCATCTGTTTAATTCAAAACAGCCTAGCCTTAATATCCCGATTATGTAATTACTTAAATTTATTAGGTGACCCTTTTCGTTCGATCCGGTTAATAAATCGTCCATATAAAAGCCGTTAAGTATAACTTCACTTTCTAATGGGAATTCGGTTTGCTTTTCTATTGCAAATTGTTATAAACAGTTCGTTGCTATAAAGGACGAGGGTGTCGCTCCGTACGCAATCGTTCGCAACGCATAAATTTCATTGGAATCGTCGCGCCAAAAAATTTTCTTTGAAAATTGAAGTCCGTCTCTTGCACTAATATTTACCGGTACATTTTTATGTCTGCCGATAGAACATATTTGTAGCATCGAAATCTAATTAAAATACTGAAGAGTTCGTCTTGAATAGCTGGGTCCTTTAATAAAACATCGTTCAGTGACCTTTCGTTCGGTGCTTTAGCGAACGCGTCAAATACTACCCTAAGCTTCGTTGCAACACTATTATCTTTAATCACCGCGTGATGTGCCATATAAAAATGGGGAAAATTATCATTAGTATTT
The DNA here is from genome assembly GCA_024586415.1 of Phrixothrix hirtus. Classification (NCBI taxonomy): domain Eukaryota; kingdom Metazoa; phylum Arthropoda; class Insecta; order Coleoptera; family Phengodidae; genus Phrixothrix; species Phrixothrix hirtus. The sequence continues at coordinate 9,691 of JAHWXV010027166.1, forward strand.
TCGATAACCTGCATATGTACTAAATCCTTGTATTCTTTTATAAAACCGCAGTAGTTAGTTTTGAGCGTACGATTTTTATTTAATTTTCTCTCCAAACTCAAAAACCTTTTCAACGCCAAGTTTCTAACTCTTTGAAAAGCTCCCTAAAAGGTAATTTAACAATAAATCTACCTAAAGGATTTCTGGTTATTGTCGTTTCAATTTTGTGTAAATATTCGACTTCGTTCGGTGTAAATGCTCTTTGTCTATTGTTAATATTTTCTAGTTCCCAGAATCGTGTTAAATTAAAATTGTTTTCTTTACTGGTATTAAAATTGCATATGACCGTTCCTATATAGCAACTTACGCTACCTGTAATTATCTACCCCAATAAAGATTTTTGTAGAATGGGTTTTGCTTTCTTTTTAATTATTTGACCTACACAAATTAATTGCGAAAATAATTCCGCTCCAATCAATAGATCTACTGGACGCGATATGTAAAATTTTGATCTGCTAGTTTTATGTTTCTCGGGATTTCGAACGCATCCTTTTTTAGTGTGTTTGACGGTAACGCGTTTGAAATTTCTGGTACTATGATGCAGTCTCAATCGACGTAGTAAACGCGTTATATTTCGACTTGAAATTAATCTTAGTGATTTTATTGAGTTGTGAAGTCGCATTATTTATACCGTCGATATTTATTGTTACGCAGGACGTCTTTAACTTTAATTTTCGCGCGAGCTACTGTGATATAAAGTTAGATTGACTACCGCTATCTAACAGAGCTTTGCAATTATGTGTTTCATTGTTTGCATCCTAAACTTTTATTTCTGCTGTTGACAACAAAATCTCTGAGGTAGTATTGGCCATATGCGCTGCAAAACTAGGACACGCTAGAGATGCTTACGAAGTTACTTCGTCTTGATCGCTATATTGTGTTTTATTTAAATGCAACAATGTATTGTGTTTCTTGTTGCACATATTACACGGCTTAGAGAAGCAATTATGCAACGCATGGTTCGCCGGTTTAATGCAATTAAGGCAAAGTCTTAACTCTCTTACTTTGTTAATCTTTCTGTCTACCGACAACGATTTTGATTTTGCACAATTAA
>JAHWXV010027224.1:0-17569 GCA_024586415.1 Phrixothrix hirtus
TTTATACGTGCCCGTGGCGAGAAGTGCTGATAAAACTATAAAGTTACTGATGTAAATATTGCAAAATTTATCGGACAAAACGGAATCCAATCAAAATAAATTGCAAGAAAAAATTGATTCCAATCAAAAAGAAATTAAATCCCGTGATCGAATGAAGTTCCACTACGATGTAAGTTCTGGTTGCACCAGCTTTAACGACGACTGCGTTTATCTCCCAAGTTGCAAAGATCCTAGGAAGGTCTACATAAAATTCTAAAATGGACCAGCGATATAATCAATCGAATAATGAAATTTCCTAGAGGAAAGCCCAAGGTGATTCACATAAATCGGTTATTCGTATACGCTAGGATGATAGCAAAATCGGAACAACAAAAATGTTAGCGAAGCGAAAACTGTGTTGAGCTAGAAGAATTAGAAGCCATGAAACATTTAACAGTTATATTTGAATTTATGCCCACAAATCTCGATTTGGGGTTACCACTGAGCAATACAGAAATCAGAGGAGTACCCCCTGACCCGTTGCGTCACTAAAGACGTCAGAATGTCTCGTGGCATCGTAGTTGAATTTAGAAAGGGGTATGGTGGCATAGAAGAAATACAGCAATAAGCTTTAAAAATTGGAAAGGCATATCACCTTGCTGCGCCGTCATCGCCAAGGTATGCGAACCATTTACTTCTTTGTGATGAAACCCTTGTCCCGTCAAAATTCATGGTATGAAGACTTATGGAAGGGATTATGGAACCTAAAGAAACAAATTTGCGCCTTATCAAGGCTTCGTTGCGGTCTAGATCCGCCTAACTGGCGCGTGGTAATAAACTTGTTAGAGGCACTGACATCATATCCTCATGTATAGTTGAAATCCAAGAAGAACTCGACAATGACGAAATCTGTGGACTGCCATTTTTTCAAGAAATGGGGTTGCAAATATGGAACGCAATGCAAATTCCGACATTAACATTTTATCTGTTGTATTTGTCGCGCCGCTGCTCTACGTTAATACATATTTTTGCTCTCACTTACTAGTTATTTATATATCAATTAAACTCTAGCAACTATAATGATTTTGAGTCATTCAATTCGAAATTACGGTAGTTAATCAAAAGAACGGCAAATATTGGTTTTCTCTGCTTTTAGTGGTTATGAAATTTGTCTCCCTTGTTGTTTTTAAATTAACAACAATATTATATCGATTTTAAAATTACTTAATCCCTTCATTACATTTAAAACTTTCAAGAAAATTCAGTAGCATACCGCTTTATTTCCGGTCTTGGAACTTTTATTAATAAACAGATATCTAATTTCTATTTCGACTATATGTATAAATTTATACCTGATTCGGACCATTTTATATAAATTACATTTAAAATAAATTGTTTCTAACACAGCTCATTATGTAATCTAAATTACAGGGTGGGTTCGCATAAAGCATATATTTAATTTTGAACGTTGTCTATATTCCCACAATTGGATAATTAATATGAAGAAAAATAAATAAAAGTGCTTCACGAAATCTTCCAAATTTTATACTATTTACAGCAAAATTGGGAAAATTTCGCGAAACACTTTTATTTATTCTTTTTTAGCCGAAAATGGTTCTCGTTTAATATTAGCTGCCAAGTGGATGTTCCCTTTCAGTTAAGGTTACATTATTTGTATTATCGAGATGAGTAATAAATATAAGTAAGTATCACACCATTTCAAATTTTTATTAAGGCATATGGTTTATGAGTAACATTGTACGGTGTTCTTAGTTATTAAATCCTTTCATTGGCTTTATTGGTTAATTTATCGAACATGCTACGATAGTAATTATGAACTAGGAATAGCAGTGCATTACCGCGAAATACACAGGCGGTTAGTCAAATGTTAATTGGATAAATGTTAATCACGACCACACGCCATTTTAATGCAACGCTATTTGAATAGCCGTTAATTATGAACCCACTTATGAATTAACATTGATTTGGGTAGTCGTTAGCCATGAATATAACTCTTCTGATTAAATATTAGTCAAGAAATCTTTATTTCCAAGCGTGCCGCTTTTAAATTAAACGCGTGCATTGAGGATTTCGACACCAAAGAAAATTACTTTCAGCGGTTTCAGCGTCTCTTTTATTGTCTAAGATCCTCTTTCTGAGGTCGGTGATAGTTTTGTTATACGAGTTTATTCTATGCCAATTTTTTAAATTTAGAATTTCGCATTTAAATAACTTTCAGTTTCAAATTTAATGATTGAAAACATTTTAACCACCCCAGAAGAAAATAAATGTTTTGTAAAATTAAGTTCATATTGTTAAATACAGGAATAGGCATCAGTTTTGAAAAATTTAGAAAACTGGTAGATAAAAATCATAATTATAACAAAATTCTATTTAAAAACCAGTTTCATTGTCCAATAAAATTATCTTTAATTTTAGTTATGTGAACCGCACCTTTACGTGTCACACTAAATGAAATCAATTAATATTAATACTGGTGTGATTTTATTAAAAATGAGATATTATTAAGTAAATGGCATTTTACATAGAACGTCTGAATCTCTGAATTGTTACCCTCAGAAGTAAGGGACGCAAACGCATCTCTTTCAAATATTATTAACGGATTTGGATTGAGAACGTCTTTGTACCCTCTGTATTGTTTTGATTCTTGAGATATATTCGTAAAATTTGTTAATAAAACATTTTAAGGCAAAGTACAAGCATATTCACAAACAAACAAGGAATTGATTACAAAAAGCATAAAAATAAGTAGAAGCAATTTATTATACTCAATATGTACATTAGATATTAATACTATTTCTTCATATTGTTGCCATACAAATTCAGACAGCTATGGTACCATCACGCGAGCTTCTGTATCCCTTCATCAAAGAATGGCACTGCCTGGCTGTTCAGGAAGTTATTGACATCATCTAATGCGTTCCTCGTTGGTATCAAAACACTATGTGCAGGTGGTTATTTATGTAAAGTGCAGGCCATATGGGGGATGATCACAAAATTCTCGTTTATAGTGATCAATGCTAAGGATTTTTGAGAATATCAATGTGAGCTTCAGATATTCGCCAGAACATATGGTAACCTGATCTGTCGACGAGAAGTTTGTATTGAGTTATCCTTGAAATTTGAGGAAGTTCGTCGGAAAGTTATAAAATTGCAAATCAACGTCTTGGGTGCACGATTTTGTCAACATGTTGCACGAGTTTATCGTTATAATTGAACCCCTCCCCCATAATGCACATTTGTATAAATTTTCTTTATCATTCCATTACTTATAGATCTATATCCATAAAAATAACACACAGTTTTATGTATCATAACATTATCAGCAAGCTTCAATTACCTAGCGTATATTTCTTCGCTTGCTTACGAATTTCCGTTGCATCTATATCTTTAAAGCTCACTATCGATGAACATCCTATTAGTCGACTACATCACATGAACGAATGTAACAGGTAAAATTGGAATAAAGATATATCGATATTTTTGGAGTTGGAATATTGGGATAATCCGACTTTTGTCATACAATCTTAATTTGGAAATGGTCGACTAACGCTTACCTCAATTGTTTGTAGTAAATATTAAAATCTGGGTGAAGTATAGGTCAAAATTTATCCTTAAGTATAATATCCAACACCCCATACGAAACATGTAAGACCGTTCGAAGTTTTAGTAATTTACAAAATCAAAAATATTTAGAAAAATCTTGTATGGAAAATTTACATAGATGTGCGCTATTTTAATCAAAATTGATTTCCATCTTTATTTAAAATAAGTATTCTACGTCAATTTGGAGTTCAATTTAAAATAATACGAAAACAGTTACTTAACCTCGTATACATATTTTTTACAAATCCTATTTGCAATATTGTAACAAGAGAATTCTTAGCAATTTGTTGGTTTATAAATATTTATCAGCGTTATTTATCACGTTAATAAAATCTATGAGCTATGTGCCCGCTTCATAAAAACCCCTTTGCGTCAATTGGCATTTGCTATAAGACATTGAACGATGTAACCCCTTTATAGCTCTGGAATATAAAAACAAGAATACAGAGAGTTGGCCTTAAAAATCTCAAACTTACACACCATACTGCTAAATACAAAAAAAGTTGTGGTAATATATTTCATGAGTTTTATTAGATTAGCTTATAGTAAAGTGCAAAGTAGAGTGTGCCCTCATTTTGCGTATGTGTTAAAGACTGTCAAATTCGTAAGAAGGACATAACTCAGTTTGAGCACCATTGAAGGTATTCTAAAATGTCGTAGCGACCTTCCGTAACTTCTTTATAACAAGTACGATGTTTGATGGACCGGTGTTTGAAAACCCTGTTAGGCCCGTCACTAAAAGCAAAGTAAGTCAAATTACTTTTATTCTTCCGTTGACCATCTTTTTTGCTAACTCATCATCTCCGTCAACTCAAGGATATAATTAAACGTAACGCAATGGAACGAATCGCCTAATTTGACAGACAAAACTTCTTTTCAATACAGTGCATAATTTTGTTAGAATCCCAGCATATAAGCTAGTTTCTGAATTTTAAAACATCGTACTAAGTGTGCAAGTAGTAATTGTAACCGATAATATGTTTAATTTTAATTAAGTTCAATGTATATATCGTGGATTCTCGATTTGGTCAAGACACCCATTTTATTAGCTGTTTAATAATTACTTAGTTGTTACACATTATTTGATCATTCATATTTTAATTCTTTCTACTGGCTATTATTTGAAATATTTCTCTTACTGAAATGCTTTAATTTTAAGTTACGTTAATTTCACTTTTAGGATTTAGATAAGAACACATTATAATACAGAGGCATAGTTAATGCAAGTTATCATTTTTTCCTTAGGGGTTTCAAACTCTGGTCTTCATCCTGTTGTCAGGATAAGAAATCTCGTGAATTGATGAAGTGGCGCCCGTATGGTTATGACACAAACACCGACGCTTGACATCATCGGCGCATTAGAACTTAGCAAACACACTTTTATAAAAACGTTTGAACCGCTCCCGTCTGCTTAGCTGGCCGTTCGATCCCATTAGTTCTGAAACTTAAGCTAAATCGTCCTCTGAAGGTGCGTAGCGCTATTTTGTACCATGACGCATATTGGCTAGAATATGAGTGTTTTCTAAAGAAGATAGCCGTTAAAAGTTTTACATTGGAATTTAATTTTATATTCGATAGTTGCTTTATATATCTGCAGGCAGTGGGCTGCACTCCTGAAACGCAAGCTTTGAAGAATAGAGAAATGGAACGCTTCTAGCGATAAATTCGCTTACATGTAATGATAAAAATTTTAATATGGCACATCCACAATATTCATTCACTTAATACTGATATTTAGAATGAATTTTAGTATATTCGAATAATAACAACCGCTGTATAAATTATAAAGCAGACGATTTAATCAGCTGAATCTTATGCGTTCGCCATAGAATAGTTTTTAAACCGGTATGCAAATCTTTCAGTTCAAGATTTTGGACCACAAGACAGTAAATATAATTAAATATTTTAAAAATTTTTATAAAGATAAAATTAAATAAATCCTCCAGTAATGAACTCGATTCTAATTACTGTAGTTATAAAATCTAGATATCAAACTCAGTTACTAATTATTGTTTAACTATTGCGAAAAATTAACTCAAATGCAAACTACAACTAACATTGCTGTGAATTATTGGTTTCTTAACAAGTTTTTTTTGTTAAGGGCTATGATAGAGATAACAAGAGTTATCAATTTTTAAATTTGGCTGTCTTTTTAGGGAAGGTTCCTGAGTATTTTCAAGTGGCTACAAAAATGTCCGGCTAAAAAAGATGGAACTGGGTATCAAATAGGTTAAGAAAAGTAGACGTTTCCTAAAAGCCAGCGCTAACCAAAAATGAAGGAACTTGTAGTTTAGGACAAAATTAATGTGGACAAACTTGAAAGATCGCTGCTCCATTAAGTACTAAAAATATAAAGTAAAATTTAATTTACCACTAAAAGAATGCTAACATGTATCTTATTAGATATCCACGAGCTTACTAGCTCTACTCACAGATATCGTTTATTATTTTTGAAGCCGGAATTTACATAATATCCTATAGATAAGATCATAACTTCTTATATAACGGAACAAAGACGTTTTGCGACCCTAAGGGTGCGATGGTGTATTTTCTGAACTTGCGATGTTGCGCCAGTAAGACATAGTGGAGTAGAGGGGTTCAAGGCTGGCTATTAAGATAGATAGGCTAAGTTCAAGAACGTCGTTGTAGTGACAGAGGAAAAGTCTTATTTAGAGGGCGTCACTTCGTTAAGGGACGTTAGATTTCCAAAGGGAGAAAGTACTTACTAGATGGATGTAGACTAGTACGCCACTGGTGTCTCCTTCGATCAGGTCAATGGTAGACTTACAATTTGTTATACTTACTTTAAATTATTTCTAGTAATTTGCTGGAAGAAAAGAATGGTTACTTAGTCTAAGGCCGTTATAATTAGGAAATAATGAAATCTTACTTCAGTAAACGCTACAATGAATAATTTGTAGTATAAAAGTACAATTCAATTAAGTTACAAGAACTTAGATATAACGGTAATTCAAACATTCTTTGATTAATAACTAAGTTAGGGACCCCTGGGTTACTATGGTTTATAATTAATCAAAACTGAACAATAAACTTAGCCTAAAAAATCATAGCTGTTACTTACTAAAAGCTAAATTTATTAAAGATTCTAAACAATATTTACAAAACCATCTCAATGTCTATTCTTAACTTGACCGAAAGGCCACTCCAGCAGAGTTTTTATGAAAAGAGGGCTGTTATAGAATCTTAGATAAACAACAAAACTTGCGAACTGCGTGGTGGTGAATTTATAGTAAAAGAGCGGCACTTCTTGAAGTCCGGAGACGGAAGTTCCCAAATGAAGTAGAGAGAATCGTGCGGACGCTTCTGGTTCTAGATGATTTTGTACCTTGCATGTACGTCCTAATTCGTCCCTAACATTTCATAGAGCACAAACGTGGTAAGATGATGATTGACCCCAAATACGATCCACCTTAAGATGTTAAATATCGAATTTCCATAAATTCATTTACTGAAAGAAGCTAAAATTGGCCAACTTTTTTATCTTCCAATTTTTTTACTAAGAGTCTGAGTGCGGCCTCGTTTTTAAGTACGCATCTACTTAATTACACAGGAAAACGGAAGTTCTGTTTACTCTTACACTGTCTAGCTTCTACTTACTTTAGAAACATTTCTTTCGGAAGGGGACAAGTAAAGCGGAGATTGTTGATAACTATTTTTAGAAAGTTGTGCATGTTTGCATATCTGCTGACGTAATAGTTTTTAACGCAGCCTTGTTACTTTGTATTCTATGGAAGCTTCAATCAATTTTTATTTTAAAACAAGAAAGAATTTAAACCGTTATTTTGACTTGGATTAATTATAGTTTTGAATATCCAATTTTACGTTATTATTACAATATCACCGAGGTATTTACAAATATGCTTGCAATTATAAGTATACATTCTGATATACAGGGTATCTCTAAATAATTTATTATTATATTTGTCCAAAATTTTAGACACGCTTACATTTTCTATAGCGTTATCGAAGTGTGGCACGACGAAATAGAATTGGGCCGAAAAGAACCACTGAATATTTAAATATAATTGCAACTATAGTTCTCAAGAAAGTCTGTATTCATTTTCATGCACCCTTACCAATTTAACAATAAAAATAATTGAAAAATTAAATGCATTATTACGAGATACCTAAATCTCCTGTTGTTTTATATACGAAGAATCTAATTTTATATTAGACTTTAATTATATATATCTATAGCGGGGTACGCAATAATAAATGAAATTAAATGAACTGCGCCTAACAAGTTCAGCAGAAGTTAGTTGTAAACGTGCTATTAGGTTGTAAGTCATTGATACACCCAATAATTTCCATTTAGGAGGCATTGAAATAAGGACAGCTTTTCTTTCTAATAGTCATCGCTTACGTAATAATTCTACTTTTAAATAATATATTGGCTGAAATGTGATTTATTTTCTTCAAATCAGGAGTAAAGCATTTATAAAACTTTCTGCTCTTTTCCTGCCGCACGTCATGATAAATTTCAAAACTCAATTTATAGGGAAATAGTTGTTGGGTAGCTTTTTTATGCAAAAATTTCTAAAAACTACAAGTTTTTGATAAAAATATAAGAAAGTGGAAAAAGGTTGCTGCATTCTATAATTTAAAAAGATCGCCAATGGCTTTAGAAGAAACCAGTCAATCTTATTCAGTGTGACAAGTTGAGTAAGTGACTTAAGTGACCATCTTGAAAAACAAAACGTGTTTCATCTCTACGTCTTTATGGACATGCAATTCTCCAGTGGTGCGTTTTAGACCAGATATTTATTGCAACTTCTTGACTTATTGTTATAAATGTTACACGCTGTCCAAGTTTAGAATGTTATTGCATAAACGTTATACACAAATAGTAGTTCTTTGTGCTTTTTCAGCCGTTTTAAACATTTTGAACAAAATCTAACCTCTGAATTCACTCTACATGGTTGAGAGAGAATAACATAAATGACTTGGTTTGGTTTGATGCCCTATACAGGTGTAAGACTAGAAACTCTCATTTGAACAGTTTTCCAATAAAAATGTAGAACTACTTAAACTGTATTTTTACCTTCCTTAAAACATATATCTCTTTTAAGAAATTAATTTATATTAGAAGGCATGCTAGTTTTAACTCACCCTAAGGTTTATTTTCAGGCATAAAAAAGGACATAAATATCGAAAAAATTCTATTCAATTGCCATCGGAGGGTATAATTTGTAGTTTGGTTCGAATCACATCTCTGCTTCTATACAAGCCTACGAAGTAGGGCAGAATAGCAAACTTTAAGGGGTATCTTCATCCTTTAAAATGGCTTAGCGATCGATTAAAATATATGTGCCTTAAATTTTAGTTGTTTACAACACTTCCAAACCTAGTCAAAATCGGCGGGGCACACATCACGAAGTTTTTTTAATAAAAATGGCGCGCACCTTTTTTGTAACATTTTCTACTCACGTCAGGCTAGAGGGGATTGGAGCTGGGTTCACTTCTCAGAGTATTTAAAAAGCCTATCTTAGTGGCAACGTTCTATCAAGACCTGCGTGGATAACTAAAACGTCTAGTGATTGACTTTCCGAATTAGATCTCTAGAAAACCTTCACGCTGAAATAGCAACCGGGATTAATTTCAAGACCTTCGATTTGGTGGATGTTAACACTGGGTTAAATTCGAGATAGTATGGATCGCATGTAAATTCAGGAGGAGGGCACCATGATAAATAAGTTTATATACTCGTATTATATATTAAGCGCATAGGAGGGAGATTTATGGATTGATTTGACATCCTATGAGGCTGATTTTATTTGGATACTTAAGAGCAATACTTTAACCTAGTAAACGTTCTATACCATTTTACAGCTATCTTTGTGGGTTTCTAAAGGATAGGTTATAATGTATCTTAAGCCTACCTACCACATTGAGACTTCAACTGGAATAAATTCAATAACTTGAAATTGAAAAAGTTTTCGTAAAAACAACTAAAATAGAAGGACTTTTGTGAGGCTGGCAAAATTTTTGTGACTTCGTCATTTCTCAAGTTATGACATCATCGATAATTTTTTTAAATGGAATGCCCTGTATATTTTTCAAATATTGAATACAGATTTTCATTTCGAATAAAACCTTAGCTTAACAAAAGTAAAAGTTTTGGAAGAAGAACGAAATTTTTAAAAGTAGATTTTAATGTAAAAGGTGCTCAAAATGTGCGCCATTTACAGGCTGGCATAACCGATGTTAAAATTTATTTCAAACGTTTTGTAAAATGTTTGGAGATATTTTTCGGATTTCCTGCCTAATATTTTCTTTGAATTCATCTAAGTTTTTTGTCTTCTTCACATAAATTTTGGTTTTGAGGTGTCCCCATATGAAAAAGTCAAGAATAACATAATTGCACCTCTTCTGCCAATCCATCTATTAAGAAAAATTTCGTTCTAATACTGACGCACACTATGAGAATAATGTGGTGGCGTTCCGTCTTGTTGCATCCATATTTTTTCATCCGGCAAATCTAGTTCTAATGGACTCAGATATAAGGCCGGAACTAGTTTGTGTTCAAGAGAGGGTTTAATATTGGCCCTAGCACTTGATTGCCAATTATGCCAGCCCAAATATTAGTTTTCAAGGGGCACTGAGTATGAGCTACCCTCATCCAGCGGAGATATACGTCAGACCATTGGCGACAATTCTGTTTATTAGTATAACAATTTAAAAAAAAGTATCCATTCAAATGATATTTTATTCCCATCAATAGTGTTCATAATTAATTCACAAAGTTGAACTCCCCGACCTGTATCATCTTCAAGTAACTTTTGGACTGCTTGAATTTGATTTGGTCGTTTGTTTGCACACCAATATTTTCACCATAGATTTGTTACAAATAGAATTGTCGCGAGCAACTTGCCTGGCTTCAGTAACAGGATTCTTTTTAAACGCCAATATTACATCTAATTTAGCGTTTTCATCGATTTAAGAAGGCATTTGCTTAGAAACATCTCTAACATGCCCAACTTTTCGGAATCTCATTTCAATTTTGCTAATCGTACCTTGATTAATAGGTGGTAAATCTGGACACTTCTGCCGAAATGAATCCACAACATCCATTTGAGTTCTACTTCTGCCTCCACAACTAATCATCATCAATATTTCAATTTTGCGGAACTTTGATAAGTACGATATCGTCTCAAAAAGTTCCAACCAAGTAGTAATAGATTGATAGGAAGGTCCAAATTTCTCACAATGGGCGTCATTGAAGCTAAGTAAGGAATTGATTTGAACATCTCATCCATGTTAATACAATTAAATTAAAAGAAATAAATTGAAATTATTTATTTTCACAGCTAGTTTCGTCGGTTTGGCATCTGCAGGTAAATAGACTGAATATGATGTAAATATGAAATTAATTAGTTTATAAGTTTACATTATATCCGACAAACATTTTTATCTATTACTAATTAATTTCCTATTTACATTATATTCAGTCTATTCAGCTGAAGATGTCAAACCGGCGAAACTAGTTGTAAAAATAAATAATTTCAATTTATTTCTTTTAATTTATTTGTATTAACATGGGAGAGATGATCAAATCAATTCATTACTTAGCTAAGTAGTAATAGATTCAATTTTATTCTGACAGTGACAACACAATAGTGCAGAGAGATGTCAAGATAGTAAATAAATGAACGAACACCGCTATAAAAAATTACCCATACCCAACTTTTAGTCAGAAAAGTCATACTCGGAAGCTATTCGTCATAAAAGTATGAGTGATATACCGTTTCATTTGAAATGAAAATCCGTGTTCAGTATTTGAAAAATATACAGGGCATTCCATTTAAAAAAATTATAGATAGCGCCATAACTTGAGAAATAATGACGTCACAAAATATTTATTACCTTCAGCAAAATTCCAACTATTTCCCCAGAATAGTTTTTAGGAAATCGTTTTCAATTTCAAGTTATTGAATTTATTCCAGTTAAAGTCACCACACCGCATGTAATCAACACTGTTTAATAGCGTTTCCGGTTTTCTGCATTGCCCCAGAGCAGTGAACATCAGCCGTTTTCCTTTTACAAAAAAAATACAATATTTTTCAGTTTTACAAGTTTTTATTCTACTTTTTATAAATAGAAAGCAGCTAATATACACTATACACGTGCAGTGCATATAAATCGGAAAAGCTATAATTCACATTTTTAAATCAATTCCTTCCATTGACACATATTCTTCACTTCTTATATCTTCCAACCAATAGCCTAATTATAAGTCGTGTGTAGTGTCCTCTACGTACATACGAATCTCATCATTTACGATTATTTTGTTTTATACAGTGACAAACCACTTTATTCCTAGTCACAACTTCAAAAGTAAATTTTATACTTTGACCATGGTATAACAGACAGTGAAGAAGTTTACGAAGCTTTTTTAATTTATTAATTTATCTATTTGAAAAGACATAAAATTTAGGAGACACGGACGTAAGTGTATAGGTTTTACCTCTTTATTCAAAACATACATAAGGAAAATAAAGGAATCACTATATATCCACTTACATTTTGCTGCTGTTTAAATCCCTCTGAATTAATTCAAATCACTTAAAATCCAACATTAGAAAAATTAAATAAATTCACACATTTAATATTTTTAAAAATTGTGTACGTTAAATAGTATGTAACGGTACTTTAAACATAAATGAAACAGTTTCTTAGGTAATAAAAAAAATATAGCTTGGGAAATAATAAATTTTAGGCGACCGTAGCTATTACGCGAAACAAACATAGAAATTTCAAAGTCAGTGAAATAAACTAAAGTTCAGATGTGCTGTAGCAATTCGTACCTATAAAGAAGTAATTTAAGAAGGGTTCTAAAAATCATAAAAATAAAACACTTTCAAAGAGTCACTATAAAATTAAATTACCCGCAATACAAGGCAATGCATGGAAAACAACATAGTCAAGACGGCTGCAAGCAGATTCAACGGTTTCAAACAAGCCATGAATCAAGGGCAGTTTGAAATGGAGACGTCTGATTCGCTGAACAAACCATGAAAGGGAAGCCACAGAAATGAGCAAAAACCCTAGAGGACAGAAACTCAAAACCTTTGTTCTAGCAAAACATACAACGCGATCACCAGCATGAAAATTACGCGATGTATAAATGTAAATCAGGCAGCAAAATAGATTAATCATTTATGCTACAAATGTAAGATAAAAATTCTGACGTGAAGTTCGCTACATCACTAAAGTCTTTAAAGCAATTACAAAAGCGATCTTAATAAATTAAAAACAGACCGGGGGTGTACTGAATGAGAAGCGCGAATTTAAAAACGGCCCAAAATCAGGGAAACCACAGCCAACGTAATTCACGAGCTGAGAGGTCCGCGCCTTCTACCTACAGTTTTGAAACGGAAACACCGTAAAGTCAGCGTCGACAGCAAATTTCGTGATCCAGGACGCAGAAAATTCAAATTGAAATGAACAACAAAATTGCAGTACATATATTATTTACTACGAAAATAATGTGAAGAAGTTTAAAATAAGTGAGATTTTATTACAACATATAAAATCAACCAAGTAGACAATTTAAAAGTTTTAAAATTTTCAACGTAGTTTCATATTAAAATTAAAATTTTTTTACGACCCGAGGATTATATTCAATGCGGAGCAGTCATTGAACCACATCGCTAACATTTGTTTGGCGCGCATCAGAGATAGCTTTCGAAAGGGCCTTTGTATTCATCCTTAATATTTGTGTAAATAAAAGATTTGCCCATTGACATTTTATTTCTTAATATATGTATCTACTTTTGATTTTTATTTAATTATTAGAATCGAATGTCGTCTGGTGTGGACCTACAAATTAAATAAAGTTAATAATTTATATTCAACTTTTCAGGTAAAAATAACAGAACTTTAAGGGCATTCTACTGCAAAAAAGGACTTTGATCGCTAGGATAATAACAAATGCTTTAAAAACACATTGGTTACCCAAAATTACAATCAGTTAAACTCTTTTAGAGTATTTACTCCATTTGCCACAGGGTAACCGATACTGTTGTACTGATGAAAGGGGGTTAAAATAAATTCATTGAAATTGACCCGTTATTAACTGAGATAAGAAGGTAATTCTGTCAGTGCATACGACAGGTATCATTATTAAAAATAACTATCCTGAATCACACCAAGTGTAAATTAATCTAAGAAATATCTTGTATGGAGTTTTCGATGTTATCAGTTTTAGACGATAAAAATTTTTGTGTGTAAAATAGGTATTGATTTTCTGAAAGCGCAAACTGCTATATAAGGACCTACAACCAATTTGTGCGAACATAAGGAAAACAATACGGTTAAAATGATAAAGGCATACTTTATAAATAAAATTTACACCCAAGAAATATACGAAACTTAATCAATATTCTTTTATATTTATTTACAACATTTAGCACTTTGCAGTTTCAATGTTGTTATAAGATTAATGATCTTCTGATCTTTGTTCGAATATTTTAACACTACCGAAAAATAAATTTTATACAAGTAAATATCCGTTGTGGTTTAAGGTATAGGTTAGGTACGCAGATAATGTACTAAATAATAAGTTCGATCTTGAGGAAAATAATATAATATTAATTTGGGTGTTGTCATTGCGGTTTTATAAGCTACGCATTACCATTGTTAAAAATATTATTCACACGAATATTTTGCTAAGCTTATTATCACGCATGAGTTAATATATATTTAATGACTGTAAATAAATGCGAAATTTAAATTCTATTAACAACAGCTCGCTTAAACTGTTAATTTTAGACGTTAAATGAAAGTATATCACGGTTATTGTTAACGGTAGAAAACTCGAGCCGGAGATTCCTCGCCTTAGGAAATTTGCTGACCGAAAAAATAATAGGCGTAAACATTTTTAAACATCAAACAATGCTTCTTATCCCTTATTAATTTAAAAAATGAAGCTCTATGAATGAAAATGTTTGAAGTCAGGGTTATTGAAAACGACTTCTCTGTTATAAAATAATGTAAAATTTTCAAAGTATAAAGCAACAACTGAAAACATTTTTAAATCCAAAGGGATAATGACGCTCACATTTAGTAATAGTAATAGTAATTACGAGTATACTCGGTGCTAAAGCACCTTATAACCGTCTTGTAAGATGGTTTTTGAAACTAGCTTTGATATTGTTATAAAAATAACTTGCAATTTTATGATTTATTTTGATACGGTTTGCTCTAACTAAACATATCTTTTAATTGTTTAATTTAATTTAAACATTTCATCTAAACCTAAAATGTAATTACAAAAAATTAATTTTTTATACAAGCTTTTCCCTGTTTTCTGCATGAACATTTAATAAATTCTTCGTAAAAACTGCATAGATATAAAAATATCAATTATCTAGTAGGCATTAATATTTATGTTAAAATATGATTGCTAGCGTTCCGTTAAGATACATGCATTCGCCTAAGGTAACGCTTATAATTAAGTTCTAACTCAAGCAGGTAATAAGAAAAGCGGAAAATTCAATTAAAATTCTTTGTTCCATCTATTTTCTTGACTGCTTGCTTTCTTATAAACGGAAAATGGCAACACTTTATAAATGTAAATTTATCAGTGAAGAGCAGAGTAAGAGCTCTTATCTTTAATTTTCAATTTTCATTATTGCACCAAACCTCGTAGTAATTAATTAATAATTGGACGACGCTATGTTGATGCGATAATTGAAGGATTTTCATAGACGTTCTGGTTTGAAATTTTGAGGTCGGTTGCGTTGAACCCCAAAGGCCAATTGCTACATAAATGTTAAATTTGCCGGAAATTCGTAACATCTAAGATGAGCTTGGCTTATTCAGCTTACTATTAGGATGTTAGATTAATAGAATAAACTCCTTTACAATAGCGGAATACAATTCAATATCCGAAAATGTATTGATTTCTACGTCAATGAGCTAGTTATATTTAAGAAACTTATACCATTTCAAAAAGTTTATTGCTTCCATTTTAATTTGGTTTAAACAACTGAACCTAAAATATACACCACTATTTATATTATAATATCATTGTAAACGTCTCATTATTTCATAACTCGAATAATAAATTTCATTCATTTAGAATTAAAAAAGGTCTATTTCAATTTAAAAAGATTTGTACGTAGTACAACTTTTACTGCAATGATGATTTAAAAAGGTTAATTTAAAAAAATTGAGGTTTTAAATGTTCTCTGTATTTGTTACAACAATAAGTACATATTTATAAAAGAGAAGCTTAATAAATATTTAATTTAACATTAGCAAAAGATGTACAGCTTATTGTTAACTTCATTTTCAACTTTATTGCATCTCAATAGAGTTGGAACAATCCATCTACAAAAAGGTTTCAAATAAAACAAAAACTAAAATTAAACAATTATTACTATGTATTATACAAGTGATACTATACAGGATGATTTATAATAAGTGATCGTCGATATTATTTTGAGTAAAAAATTTTTTAAGTATTTCTTCCCCTTTTTATACAGGATGTTTCAGATAACATGACATTCCTTTTAAGGGGTAAAATAAAATCACGCAGACGCCACAAAATATGTAAAACTGGAATCAATATGATTACTAAAAGTCCTTTTTTTAAAAATCATAGTTGTATTAAGACTGAACTGTTAATTCGTTCATAAAATTATAACTGTCCTATCTAAGGTATTACGTTACAGAAATGCGCGCTCCGTTTTTAACGCTGCGCAGGCATAATCCGATTTGTTTAATGCAAAAAAATCTAAATAAGCACTTTACCATTTCAAACAATTGAGATAATTTATAAATAACAATCTTGAGCAGAGTTTTTATGAAACTGACCAAAATAGCTTTTAGACATACGTCGTACTAGGAAATTTAACTATATACAAAATAATTTTACAATTACTTTTTGTAATAGTGCTTTTATTTGAAATTTAGGGGATAAATATGAATTTAAACGCCGTAATATAAAAACTTAAGTTGCTAGATGAATTGACTCTTGCCAGTTTTCAACTTTTCTGCTCGGTTTTGTAAAAGTTTAAATTAATAGGAGAATCCCTATGCGATTCAACAACAAACATTGTTAATTATATGCTGTATAGAAAGCGATATTAGGGGAAAACTGCAATAGTTCAAACAATCTTATTGATCAAACTTAAAATAATTACGTTACGTTTTGAAGCTTTCAAAACGGGTTTCCTTAACATTCTCATCGGGTAATTGATTAATTTAAATAGCCAACTTCATTATTACAAACTGACACAATTTTATTACCATAAAAGGAACATTCACTAAAATTTGATGTAAATATGTGCAATGCATCGCACAATTATATTTAGCCCTTTAAATAATATTTTTGGAGTGACAACGTAGCTGCAAGTGTTTTAGTTTTTATTATTAAAACGCTAGCTAGTGAACATGTCACAGGCTAAACTGGAAATAACGCATGCGGCAACTAAAATTACGAGTGCTTAACCACGGCCGGCAAAGATACAGTGGTTCGAGGCGTGGTTTATCGGTACTTGCGAGGCTAAACATTGTCAAGTCAAGATAAAATCGATAAAAGGTGGGCACCACTGTTCTCAAGTCGATACTGCTACTAGGTAATAATCGAGAAACACACTGTATGTCAAGATGTTAGTGCCCTGCCTTAGGAGTGGAGACAGACCCTCTAATGGTACAGCAGATACGGGATAGAGACTGAAAGGGAAGATATACTAAACTAAATGTGCTCGCTAATTATGGCTACTCCTGTATATTATGTAGTGCTGACCTTATTATATAACTGGGAGTGAAGCCCCCTTTTTGTACTTTCCTGATCCAGAACTACTTTTGACTAGGAAATGCATACTACTTTTTCGTGCGTCCTGTATATTTTGCAAGTAATATGAATCATTGATAAAAATCTTTGACTTAACTTAATACTGTACCCCAAAGTTTAGGGTGCGAACAGCTGGAGATG
>JAHWXV010027242.1:0-14046 GCA_024586415.1 Phrixothrix hirtus
TATTAGTTGGGAAGGTTGTGTGTTTTACAGTAATTGTCATCTTTATATTTTTATAAAAAAAACAGTTCTTTTAAGAGCTATTTTGTCATAAGTCTTCATAAGTCGGTAAGTTTATATGTCTTTCGTTTTAATAATAGCTGAAGTTAATTGGCTTGCTCCAACTAATTACAGATTACAAAAATGTAGGTTATGTTCATGTTATAATTTTTGACATGTCTCGTAGATTTTTATTGAACTAGTAGCAATTTGACTTTATTAAAGTAAACACTCATTTGCTTTATATTTTTAATCTTAGTTCATAAAGATGTGAAGTGCGACGTCACTGCAAAGATGAAAAAAATCCAACTATATAATTGTTTTCTGATTCGGTGCATTTTTCAATATCAAAAGTAAAAATCTATTTTTTGCACTTCCAACCTGTTTTTGTAAATTTACCGGCTATGTTGATTGTCACGTTCTGATATATTTCCGGAATTGTATTAGTACTATTATGAAACGGAGTAAAGGTTTGATATCAAATTATTACAATTGGTTGTAAGGTGTCGTTAGCGCAGAAAATAGTGTACGACACACAATCGTTAAGTGCCTTAGTACAATAGGTCTCGAAAATTAGCAAAACTTGACCCTTCGGGTCTCGTTTTTCTAACGTTTTCTCGACATGTTATAAGGCGTTTACAGATCTTGTATCACAATATACTATACGGGGTGTCCACCTAATACGCGGAAGTCAAATATCTACGTTAATAAATGATATAACTTAAATCTTTTTATACAGTGTTTTCTAATTCCTTAAAATGCACAAACTGAAAGTAGTTTGATGTATACAGGGTGTTCAGTTGTCCATAGGCAGAGAGTAACTTTCTTTTATTAAATGACAAGCTATGTGTTTTACAACTTTATTAAATTCTACATGAAAAATTAAGGGTACGTTACGTATAACACTAGTATGAAGACATTGACAGTTTTGTAGATATTTCTAGAAAAACAATTTTTTCCCCTATTTCCGACACTGATAATCTGGGAAATATTTACATTATGTAAATACTTAAAAAAACAATTTTTTGGGTAATTGAAGAGAAATAATGATTATTTCGATATGTGTATCAAAAGGTGTAATAAGACATACAAGAGATGAAAAAATTCTTAGCAAACCTGGGAAACGCTTAAGATGCGTCCTCTTAAAAGATGCCACCGTACATCACTGATCCCGCCGATGCCACCACTTTATCACCGATCCCTGCACAATAAGTCCTCCTTAAGTTTACTCGAAATGTTATATATTGATGGTAATATAAATAATTTCTGGTAGTACCTACAATATAAATCCTACGATTACTGTATTAGGAAGCAGCTTACACATTATATTCAAATTATATATTGTTTTATTTACAATTCATTAAATGTTACCTTCTTTACCCAAAAACTACGAAAAAATAAATTTATTTTTTCCCTTATGGGGTGCATTTTTTCAAAATGCCAATCTACTCGCATATTGGTAATATTTCAACTCTAGATTGCGACGTAAAGGTTTGTTCTGGGCAGAAAATATGTTCAATCATTTATTTCTTGGTTATCATACAAATTCTAAGATTCTTTGATATTAGAAAGCGGACACTGCATATTACAAAAAATAATAACCCTTCAGAAGTCAGTAGGAGCTTCTAGTTCCGAAAATACGACCATAAAAATCAATGTTCGTACTTCAATTGATTTTTTCCATCCTGTAACACTTCTGAAATGAAATGCTGCTTGTGGGTTTATTCAAATCATAAAATGCAAGGACTTTTCCAAAACGACGCCAGAAGATTGAGGATGGCAATTCAGGAATAATATCTACTTACTTTGCTGCGATGATGACTATATCTACAAAACCTTGATGCTTATACATAAAGTATAGTGTGTTCTGCAAATCAGTTCATGGCAGTTGCAAAATTGAAAAAATAACTGTTTTTGATAAAGATGACAATGTTTGTAAAATTCAGAATTTATTATATGGAAATTCATTAAACATAAACCTCTTTGTTTAAGATCAATATTCATGCACCCAAAAAAAAAAAAAAACCGTAAGTCCAAAAAATTTAAAAGTAGTCATGACTTATAACATAGCGAAATGAATTAATTTTTAACTAGATAAAAGCCTCCCCGATTGGTGTAGTGGTTAACATATTTGCATCTACGCTTAAGGGAAGCGAGTTTAAATCTGATCAAGGTCGGTAAACTTTTCAGCTGAGACGACGATGAGAGATGACGCCAAGCTTGGACAACCAAGCACCCAAAATTGCTAATCTTCGAGTAACCATTCAGGAAGTTGCTAATACAGTTCAAGTCGCTCTTACTAGCGTCCCGAACTTGCGTCGTATTTGCTAACAAATATTTCCTCCGCCTTTTGACGGCTGGCTATCTACGCGTTAATGTTTATGAAGATCTTCGCAAGTCACGAAAGAGATGAATCCGCATTCCTGTCAGGAGGCATCACCCGTGACAGTTGGGTTTACGGTTACAACCTAGAGACCAAACAACAATCATCCCAGTGAAACAGTCGGCTGTCTTCGAGCCTGAAGAAGGTAAAGCAAATCTAAAATGCGACAAAAAGCATAGTGATCGTTTCTTTTGACATTAACAGGAATATGTACCGTGAATTCGTTCCTCCTACCTAAGCAATTAATACTTCTTCTGTGATGTGTTGAGACCACAATTTTAGTAAAACAAGAACCGTCTCTTGCATCATGACAACACTCCCGCACACACAGCTTTTGCGACACGAGATTTCTTGAAAACACACCAGGTGATAGTTATTCCGCATTTACCATATTCTCCTGATTTAGCCCTCTGTGACTTTTTCTTATTCCCAAAAATGAAATTGAAACTCAAAAGGCTGCACTTTGAGACTTTAGAAGTAATTTAGGTTGAATCGCAGCAGATGCTTGATGCAATTGAAAAGGAAGAATTCCAGGGATCGTTCATAATATGGAAGAGGCGCTGGGATCGGTGTGTTAATGCAGGAGGCGAAAACTTCTTTGAAGGGGATGGAGAACAAATGTAAATTCTTTGACAAATAAAATTTTTAGAAGTATAGTTCGACTTCTATTTGATAGCGCCTCATATTATGCATTAAGATGAATTTTTTCAGATTATTTAAACTTAATTTTTTTGTCGAGTGTGAATGCAACCTGAGAATTATAGAACAATAAATAGATTAGTTTTCCTTATAAATCACTTTTCTTTACATATCAATCTACTACTACAAATTGACTTTTACATAATAGTGATATTACAACTCTTGATTCTAAACAAAACTGTGAATAACCTTTCTTTTAGATAATTTTATAAAATATATTTCTCATTTAAATCTTTTTTGATACGGCTGCTTATTTAAGAGACATTTGATTTTAGCCCACCATATTCCACAAATTACCAAACAGATGCATCTAGGAACCTTTAGGACATAATAAATTAAATTTTTTCTAACATTACGACCCGGGTCAAATCATTTATTTCCTCCACTATAAGTACATTGTTATATCGTCTTGGAAGTTCTCGTTTATCGCTATGCTTGAGGATCTTGCCTTCGCCTTCAAAGAGGTGGCGACCCATTTAAATTCACCCCAAATATCTACTGCGTCTTATTACCGTTTCCAGTAGAGTTCATTTTTCACATAAGCCTATACAAGAACCCGCGCGAGCATCTCCATTGATCTAACCGTAGTACTAAGATTTCCTAGCTTATTAAAAAAACCTTAGTTTATTCTTATGGAATGATTTTTGCAAAAATACTGATAATGGGGCATTAACAAAGCTATAGGTGACTCGAAAATCCTTTTTTACAATATATTCTACTATTGAATTTTTAGAGAGAAACAAAATTACCCTTTATTAACTTTTCAGACGGTTACAAATTTGAGTTTGTCCAACATCGCAGTGAATTCTAGGCAATAAAATAAATAAATATGTTTTTATAACCAAATACCGTATATAACACAACCACGTGATGTAAATTCTTTAAACCTCTGAAAACAATACATGCAGAAACGTCAAACTGAAAAGATGAACATTGAAATATTATACAAAGGAAATTTTACAAGTAGACGTTTAAGTGCATTGCAACCAGCGTAGTTAACCTCGAATACATTTTTCAAAATTTTTAATGTTAATACCCCATATAAGATTTCTGAAAATTTTTACTGTAACAAATTTACATTTTAAACAGGAGGTACCATCTAATATTAACGTTAAAACGGAACAACGGAGAGACATTGTTCGCCCATTCCCTACGAGATCGAAATCAATTTAAAGTAGTTGAAAGAGGGACATTAGTGTAGGGGTAGCTTTAATAATCCACGACCCTATAAAAATGTTTCAAGAATACACACCTTTCTTAAAAGTTCCATTAAAGTGCTATTAGGATCAACATCAAAATAAATGGTTACTAAAAGTACGAAGATAAAAATCGTTTCAACATTGTTTACTGATACATCCAAGCATCAATAAATATGGATCTAAATGCTTATTTTTATAAATATACTCAATTTGTTTTACAATATTTAGTTTAGAATTAAATGCAAAACACAGTTTACGAATAACTTCCGCACAAACAACTGCAATACTTCGCTTACCGGAAATTTAATTCCGTAATATCCGATATAATCGAGTAAACTATGGATTAGGTATAAAGTAACTGTTCAATAGCGCATTTTTATTGCTGCTTTTGAATTTAAATAGAAAGACTCGCCCTTTTGTAAATATGCTTTTATATTTCTCAATTCTGTACCTGAAATAAATTTTAATATTTGAAAGGAGACTACCAATTTCTAAAGCATAAATTTTACGATTAAATATAGAATGCTTGGGAATAATTTTGATAAACACAACTATATCCTTATTAAATACCGTGTCCACATTTACCTTTTAACTACTAGCTTGTCAACGTTTTCAAATAAATAATCGTTGCTGAATATATTTCGTACTATCACATTAAATGCGAGTTAAGCATATAATGAAGCGGAAACAGAAAAATCAACAAAAAATAAAAGTCAAAATTATTAACATAGTAAACATTTTCGATTTTCTTGTTCATTCAACGTAATTCGCAACAGTAAAGAATTTCTAAAATAGACAAGTATTACGACCCGACTAGTCTTGCTCGCAAGACCTCGTTGCCTTGACTGATTTACTAAAAAATTAACTATATTTCCTCATTTAAATGGACTTCGCAAAATGTAAATCTGCAATAAAATCACCAAGTATACTGAAAATACACCAAAAACTGTTTAAAATGCCAAATTTGCATTAGGATAAAGAGGCAGCTTATTGCTGAGTGCTTCAAAACGCTACCAGGCTAATTGCAATGAATTTGGTCATGCGTCACGAAAATAAGCGTTTGAATACTGTATAAGTAGTTTAATTCGGGAAATTGTGGCACCACTGATTTTGACACACCGCTCAGAGCATTATTTTAGAAACACCTTTTGTATAGATGTTAAATAATCTTAACAAGTGAATTCAGAAGACTCTCAAGGCTAGGCGATTTTTGGAATAAATATACTAAAAGTAAACGTGTAAATGTAATGGACGAATTTTATAACTTAGTTAAGAGGAGGTGGCCGTTTTGACGTCTCCGATATATAGCGGCCTATGTTAATCGTCCAAATGGTGCTGAGCGACCAATTACATCCAAGAAATAGACGAATAACATAGTTTAAATACAGCCAATTTGAAAAAGAACTCCCTAGTTTTAATGTGCCCTAGAATTTGTATAAAATGACGTACACTATCCTAGTTTATGGTGTTTGATTCATCAACTGTCCAAGTTTTGCTCCCATAAATGCGAGAATTCAGTATCTGCAGTTGGCAGGCCTTATTGACCTTGAGAATAACGGTGCCAGTGCTCAGTTCAGTTCAGACGTTTAGTGCAGTGCAAGGACTACTCCGCAATAAACGGCGCAGTCTGTTATTTGGTGCGGTTTGATGAAAGATCGAGTGATTGGTCCTTTGACTTTTGTAAAAAGAAAAATAAACGGTGACGTATACTGTGACATATTGACAGAGTATGTCTTTCCCTACGTCATTACAGTAATCGTGTGCGCGGCTCTTGACACTCGCTTTTCGGGAAGGTGCATGGGCAGGGTTGGCCCAATACCTTAGCCACCACGAACCCCGGCCTTATCCCCACTTGATTTTTTCTTTTGGAGCCACACAAAATTTTGTGTACGGTGAAAAGATCCGGGAAAGAATCTTCGCGGCGGTTAAGACAGTTACACCTACTCTGTTGGTGAATACGTGACGGGAAGTGGAATATCGTCTCGACGTGTGTAGGGAAAACAAATGGATTCCACGTTGAAGTTTACTAACATTGAAAAAAACTTGAAGGTAGTCTCTTTCATTCTATGTACTCGTTTATGTAGTTTTCAATTAATTTCACCATTAAATTTATACATAAAACTAAGAAGTTCTTTTTCAAACACCCTGTATAATGGTAGAATACCTTTGGATCCACTCTGTGTAGAGATAATTGGCAACAATTAGAAAAATGATAATTAACAAGGCTGAATGCCCCATAATAAGAGCTTAAGCTGTTAATTTGAAAGTAATGATGGAATTTTTTTAGCAGCTCACTCCGTATATAATAACTCTCATTTAGTTGACCTTTGAATACTTCTTATCCATTGATATCGCTAAATTGAATTTAAATAATAGGAAACTAACTTTTTTTAGTGCCTATGCACTATGATGTTACTAGACTTCTCTCGTATATGAACTTAACGTAAGAGCTGTCAGATAAGTTTGGTTAATAACCTCCAAAAGAAAAAAAAACTCATAACGTTAATAATTTTATAATAACACAATACGGGAATGTCGTCATACATACGCAGGTAGTTTCCAGATAGTAAGGACCATAAACGTGATTTATCCGTACACACTCAAATGAGATTGTTAGGAATCCCAGGGAGCAAAACTTTGAATAAATTACTGTGTCATTACATCCATAAATGATTTACAAAACAAAGATAGGTAACTTCAGAATTGGAATTTTTTGTTATTTTAACTAAATATTCCTTTTAACAACTTTCACGAAAATAAAATTTTAAATGTTACATGATTGATTGCACTGTAAAGCTGGTTTTATAACAAAGAAGTTAATAAAACAGACGAACACTAATTGTGTCTTTAACCGACCTGTTCGAACTCATGAACTGGAAATTTGGGCAACGCGACGCTGGCTTCAATTGTGATTAATAATGTAATCATTTAATTAATATTAAAAGCAGGCTTACTACTTGTGTGGTGAATCGTCTTTAATCGTTTAATTTGATACAGACATGACTGTTACAGGCTTGAACCCCATTTATACGCGCGGAATGCCTCCAACTTCCTGACCACCTAGACAGTGTAAATTTTAATCCATCTTCCTCGGCTGAGATGTTTTAATTCTTCATTAAATGTAAGCTTGGAGAACGCAAATTTCTTAAATGAATGTAAAAAAAAGCACACATATTGATTTTACTTTACTTGTATTTTTATAATTGAAATCCTCCAGAATATTTGAAGTTACAAAAATCTACGACGCACTCGATACATTTATCCTTAAATAGAATCTACAACTGAGCAAATACCGGTCTTTGCTTTTAGAATTATAATTTTAGAACTGCAACCCTGTAGATAAAGGAATTTCACTGTCTTTAAAGTTTTATGTAAAGATTATAAGTTTTCACTATTAAAATATATTTTTACGTAAAATGAAATTTTAAGAATTGATTTAGATGTAGTAAACGGAGTATTTTAATCCACTTTATGAATACACCGTATTGACAACACAACTTACATTAATTAAAGAGAAATTTCTCATGCATTAATTTACATAATTACTGCAGTACACGGTATTTTAATTAAATGGCGTGAAATAATGTGTACTCTGCTAAAATTTTGTTTTATACCTTAAGTTTTGAAAATAACATAACGGAGCTTAAATAGATTAATCAGAAAGTACGTATATTTCGTACTTAACCAGCGGCGGAACCATGAATATTTTAACGTGGTGGTACTGCGGATTGGTAAGGTCTAAAAAGGAGACAATCGATGACAGCTTGTCTGATTCAATGCGAGTTCTCCTGAGCATAACAATGATAATTATATTTGTTAACTAATCCACTATTACTTAACGTTGTTTCATCAGAAAACGACACGTACCTTAAGAAACTGCGGCTCAGTAGGTAACTGGTTTCGCAAATAACAAATTCTATGTAAATGGTTACCTCCATTAAAATATTGTACTAACGTGATATGGGCGGAAGAAGTTTACTTCGGACCCCTTGACAATCCTAACAGTTCTCGCAATAGATGTTTAACTAGTGTGGAAATATTGCATATCCATTGCAATTTGTTGATTAAGAATTCTAGGTTTAATAAATTGTCCCCTATATTTTTTATTCCAAACCGCTAAAAATGTTGAGTAAGGTAGCTATCCTATCCGGATATCGTTTCGGGTAAATCTGCATCACTAAATCTGGTTTCTCTTGGATTCCCCTCAAATTTGCTAGATTTCTTATACTTATGCTGTCTACAACATATCTAAATTTCATCAAAATCGGAGGGGGACACTTGGGTATATTTCCTTATTAGTGATTTCATAATTTACAATAGTACTTATTTGGATGAGGTTAGCAGGAATTTCATTAAATCTTCATTAGGTCGATTAAGCTCCTCGGGAGGGTCGACTAGAAGGTGAAATAGATGGAACTGACTTATGTGATAATGAGGCAGCGTCACATTCGGTATTCCAGAGGATGGAAACAGTTCTCTTAACCTAGATTTCATATGGTACTGATACTGGTGGTTATCTTCCACTAGGGAATGATTGAAATCAAGCACTGCTTTACAATAAATAACGATAAATAAAGGACTCTCTAATTTACACTTTAAATTTATTTTTCCATCGCGGAACCTATCAATAGTTAGAAGCTTTTCTTAGAGCTCGCGCATCTTATTTCTATTGATACTAAAAGAAAATTTGGTTAAAATTGAATAACCGGAAGTACAACTTTACTTCCGTTATTTTTAGATATTTTTCGAATTTTTGGTTTTTCCCGATTTTCTCGAAATCGGCTATAACGATATTTTTAAAACTTATTGCATTTCTTGGCCATTTAGTGACCTTTCATATAGTTTAGGTTATTTCTTAGAAACGTTTCCGTAGATCGAGTAACCAAAAGTACCGTCATCGTTAACTCTAAATAAAAGAACTATGAAACTAAAAGTCCTTGTTGAATAAAAATTTATATTTTTGGACATAACTATTTTTATATACCAAATCAAAAATTTGGTTAAATTCTAATAACCGGAAGTTCCACTTTATTTCTGCCATTTTTAGATATTTTCCGAATTTTCGTTTATCGTGATTTTCCTGAAATTGGCTCTAACGATATTTTTAAAACTGAGTATATTTCTTTGCTACTTCATTCCATTTTATATATAATAAATTTTCAAAAATCGAGTAACCGGAAATACTTAATGTATTAATTATATACAACATATCTCAAAAACTAAACATCATATAAAAGCAAAATTCTATATCTAAATTTTTTGTGTTCCGCACATGAGACATCAAGAATTTAATTAAAATCGAATGACCGGAAGTGTCACTTTATTCTTGTAATTTTTAGGTTTTTTTCCGATTTTCTCAAAAACAGTTATAACATTTTTTTTAAACTTGCTACAGTTATTATGCCTTTAATGCGCTTTTACGTGAACGTATAGGTTTTCCCAAAAAATGCGTTGAAGCATGTTATCAGAGAAAATTTCCAGAGTTACTCAGCCTGTCGCCTCTCCAGTAACTTGGATGTGTAACCGTTACAATTATCGTTCCCAAAATAAACGTAAATAATAATTTAATCATTTGTGAACACTATGTGCGTAAAAGAAAATCGTGTGTTGTCTCACACTAGATTTTTTAAATATGAATTGAACCTTGTTATAAAGATTACGGCAAAAATAATCACGCCACTGATTTCCTCAATAACTAGAACAAATAATATAATACATTGGAATTGCAAATATCTACTTTCTATTAGGGCATTAAAGAAATATTATGTTATTAGAAAATAATTCATCCAAATGGCCCCGGTTAAGGTTACAACAGAATTCAACACTCTTTCGTGCATTTAATATCACTGTGACCAAAACCTCTGGTGCCTGCTGAATATCCACATTTAAATGCTACAACTTGTTTGATCTATGTAAAGAAAAACCTTGTTCTTTAGATAGCCCCATAGGAAATAATGTGATACAAGCAAATCTGGCAACCTCGCTGGTCATGCGATATTGCCGCGACGTGAAATAAAGCAAGCAACCTGGAACCGGTTTCTAACAGATTTTGCTGAAAATACATATTTTCAGTCCGGTAGTTCCCGTCATTTATAGCGTTTTTGACAACACCTGTACTATAAATACCACACTAGATGGTGACTTCGGGGAAGTGTAATGGAGTTTCATGAACTACTTGAAGACGATCTCGGTAACCACATAAATAAAAAGGCGAGTCGTCGCTCATAATAATTTCGTCATTTAGGTTTATAAACGCGTTAATCCATGCTAAACGCTTTTCATGGTCTATAATAGATAGCTGCTAAGTTATTTAAATTTTATAGGGAAATAAGTGAAAGTATTTTTTCATAATACGTCGAAGAATGTCATCAAATTGTGCAATTTTTAGTTTATTTTCGTGTCATAAATTATTAGTAACTCGGTTTTCTTTGAGTCATTCTGTAATCGATACGCACAAAAATTTTCTGTAATTGCCTTGTATATAATAAATTAAGTCTTTATTTTGTATGCCTTCAAATTGCATTAATAGTTTTGTAGTTTCAGATTCTAATTTATCAAATTATTATTGTTCCATAATTAGTTTTAAATTTAATCTTACAGCAAGGATGGCGTAAAAATAACCCATGTCAATTTTTATTAAACAAAATACATTACGTCAACATGATAAATTCTGATTAAAGGATGTTTCATTGAATCTATTTTTGACATAGGCAAATTAATGAACGTTTAACGATATAAGGTTAGACACGTGTTAATGCACAAATTTCGTAAAGTTAATAAAAGGTAATATAATGTTTAAATAAATGTAATGAAATGCTCACCCTTAATTAGACTTGTGAATGGTTGAAGTTAACATCTTTCCCCTTATAAGTACGCATTGTACTTAGTTTGTGAGCTACGCAGCCGTACATAATCAATATAACAATTTTCTACGGAGTAATTAATTTAACGGTTCCGGCTATGAAAATTATTTGTCTGTGAAGGGACGTCATTTCATTTTGTGCAGATTCCGTAAAAATTCTGATTACCTAAACTTCAATATATTGTGAAACCTCTGAAATTGCAGACCCTTTCCTTGCCGTTTTATGGTATCTGATTCTTGAGCACTCTCACCGTAGCTGCACTTGTGAACATTATGAAATTATCTTAAGGTCGATTATCTATGGACATAATTCGTGTTTCGAACAATTAGGAACCGTTATTGTGAATAATAGTAATACTTAGACCTTCAATTGTTTACAATCAACAAGAATTTTTAAACGTTTACTGCAACACGTAAAAATCAATGTGTTTTACATTTTTGCAGGAAGACCGTCAATTTGAAAGTTACCGGTAATCTGATATTTAACCACCTTGCTCTTTCTATGAGTTAGCATTTTAATTATATCGTGTTTTAGTGTCCTAATTAAATTGTTTAATTTGTTGGACAAGCTTCACATAATTAGATTTTAAATTTAACTGAGTTAACAAATCATCGCCTTGTTACTTTTGTATTTTATTTGTGTTTTAATACAGTGCTGGTGTATTAATTTTGAATATTTTATTTAATAAGAATGTATGGCGTTTTTATTATTTCAGAAGTGATAACCTGAAATTTTTAGTAAGCAAAACCTTAAAGTACGATGTTTACGTAAGCAACCTTGTAGATTGAAGCGTCTCGCAACTAATTTTTAGGGTAGGTCCACCCAGCGGCGTATAGGTTTAGTAAGTTGTTAGATTTAATAGGAACCGGCAAAACTAGTTTTATTACGTCTATGCTGCCTAGATAGAACTATTGGCGCATTAATTTTAACAAGTTCAAGAATTAGCATCAGATGGGAATTTGATTAACGTTTTCCTTCCTCGAACGGCTCACTCCATTCCTCTGAAGATATCTGGCATTCAATTATCCCTTCAGTTGAGACTTTCTGTCGTGTGATAAGAGAACAATCACTTATCTGACACTACTGAGCACGGTAGAGTATTAATGTTCATGGTCTCTGTACACGAGGAATGGCTTCAGAACTTTGGCTTGTACAATTTCAGCCAATATTATAGGTATCTCCAACTGAAGAAGTTGTAAATTTTACTATTAAACTGCGAAAAGTATTAGCATTTAGGGCCGACGATTATACCCTGTACGAAATTTTCTTTGTGAGGACGCAACTCTTGAGTCATTTTTGTAATAACGTTAAATAATTTTCTGAATTGTGTAACTCTCCATAAGAATTTCCCAACGTCTTCACTGTTCAATTATCACATACGACTGGAATTGGTGCTACTTACAAAATAGCGACAGATTAAAATTGCTTAGTTATTTTTGCGTCATATTTTATATTAATAATGTTCACAGTAACGACTTCTTATTTATATTATTATCTATATTGTATTTATTTTATAACAAAACCTCCTCGGTACAACTTAACGGTGTGAAGGATGGCTAAATATTACAGATTTTTAATACACTACGATATAAAATGGCACCAACCTCCATGAAATTCAAATAGGAGTGATATAGATTATTAAAATGTGTGAAAAAAAATCTCCTACACAGCAGCGCGTATTTTAAATGAGCTAAGAGCTAGGTGAAAAGCCCTACACTTGGCATTTAAATAAATGAACATTTGCAGGACTTGTCAGCACCAACTTGCATAACCTGACCAAATAGTAAGTAACCAAACAAACACTTGTACCTTCATTTAGCGCATTGAAGTCACTCGAATATTGCGATTTCGCCCTAAGTAGGGATCATCAGTATGAGGCCTGACGCGCTAAACGAAGATACAAGTCCACTTTGAAGCACAGAACAAGTATGGATATATAGGAGAAATCTTCACTCATATATTCTAATAATTTTAATACACTGTTTAGGAGCACACAAATGTAATATAAAATAGGTGACCTTGAATTTTTGATTGAAGTAATCAATTTAAACGCTAATAATTTATTTACTGAAATGTATTGATTCCTATTTCGTATTTTACAACCAGTTTATTAACGATAAATTTATTCAGATGTAAGCTATCAGTGTTTTTGGGACTAAAAACGTAAATTCAGAAAAATCAGGTTTTTTTGCACGACTACCTGTTTTTCCTTACAATACACATGGTATCTAAAGTAAAAACTATAAATTACAACTCAGCGCTTCGTCGTACAAATAACAACCATATCAAATCTTTAAGTATCAAAAACAGTTTAAATAAATATTAGTATATTATGATACAAGCGTATAAACCAGCCTTTAAAGCAAGCGCAACGGGTTTAAGAGCATGACGTGTAGCGGAGTGCCCTTAACGTTGCAAGTGCTTTAATAGTAATTTATGTATTACGGGCATAATCTAGGAGATTATGGCTCGAGGGAATGTTTAAAGCCCGTCAAAGAAGGGCTTTTAATTTCCTGAGCGCCATAATCGATAATTATGCCTGTGGTACATACAACGTTTTATTCTATTTCAGCTTTTAAAAGATATGAATGAGTATTTGCGGCAAAATTGTGTAAATTTTGTCGGTGTGAACATTAGTGTTGTGTAGATAGTCGACTATGTATTTTGATGTTGTTATAATTACTATCATGGATACTGTTTGTTTATTAAACAATTAATTTTTGCAAAAATGCTTAACGTAGAAGTTGAAAACTTGCCTTCCTAATTAAATAATTTATTCAATCGTTACCTAGCAACTTCTTGACAAATCTGTGCCATAAAGGCCGAATTATGCCCGCATTTGCGGGCCTATAAAGACGATTATGAT
>JAHWXV010027247.1:0-11111 GCA_024586415.1 Phrixothrix hirtus
TATACTTGTGCGCAGTAAAATTTAGAAAAATTGCATCATTTAATATAAACAGTAAATAAGCCTCCTAAGGTAAATCATAAAAATTGCATTTTTATTTAGGTAGAATCGTTGCGTGAACAACCAAAACCAAGGAAAGTTTGATTTAATCTTTATAGGATTACGACTCCGTACAAGCAGCGTCCGCTCACAATAACAAAACATAGAATCGGTAAGAGGGGGTAGCCCTGAGTGTTTGATAAAATTTAAAAGAGTTTCAAATCTAGTCGGGCAAAACAAATTACGCAGGTACGTACAGATAAATTAAGAATAGGTGGCGGATCTGTCACAAATAAAATTTTAAATTTACAAATTAAATAAAACGTAAACAATTATTTGACAATAAGTGCGCGAAAAGCAGAAGTTTCAAAATTAAATAAAGCAAATTATTTGAATAAAAAGAGCGGAACATTCAAAAGTTAATTCAAAATAAACATAGCATATAAATATATGCACACCCAACAAGAGGCGGGAAAATTAAGAAATTCAAAAATAATATAGTAATATGTATGTATATCATTAAAAATGAAAGATTATTTATTAATTACCGTGATTTAATTCATAATGTATTTTAGAATTTTCAAAAACAAAAACCGAATTACAAAAACGTGAAAACACGTAATGTAATTTTGGAATAGCTATTTTTTGTAGGCATATTTTCTTGTCAAGAATTTAGTTTGCTTTATGTTTTTAATTTTTGTTGGAATACTTATATCATTTACATATGGATTAATGCAAATTCGGCGGATTACTCAAAATATGTGTACGTGACTGTAGTTGATGATGCAATAATAAAAACAAATTTCGAGGCGTTCAAGGATTTACATATGTATTAATATCTAATTTTGCAACATTTAAAAATAATAAAGATAACTAGTATTTTACTTTTAATAATAAAAAGGAACAATATGTAACACTAAAATATAAAACTGTCTTGTTTGTAAAGTTACGAATTTTTAATTTTCGCTGATTTCTTTACCAACTCCATTAGTATGCGTGCATTTGTTTGTAAGAAATAAAAAATACTTACCTTAAAATTTTTGAATGATTATTTCAAAAGCCCAAATTGTAAGCACATACTTTAAAAATTTTTCACACATAGTACAACTTAAACACAGCACTGAAACATCGACATACTACGAAAGCGTAAATGAAAATAATGCCGGGGTGATGCAATGCTTGTTTATTTACTTTATATGAAACTTGTACATAGTTTGCCGTAACAAATATATTTTTGAACCTATCTCATATTGACTACAATTTTATTACTACAAAATAAATATTGAATTTTGTAGACATAAATGATTGTATAGTAGCTAACGATAGATATTTGTTTGTGCACAAAAAATAATTTTAGAGTACTTCGAAAAAGCTTAAAGAATACTGACAACATATATATTGGTCTATAATTATTTATAGAAACATTTGCTCCCTTTTTATGTATAGGAATAACTTTTGCTAGCTTAAATTTATCAGGAAAGCAACAAGTCACAAAACCATCATTGAAAGTGTTAGCTAAAGGAAATGATCATCTGAGTAATTCATCAATCGCCGTAGAGTACTAGGTATGCTGCTCATAACAGCCATTATTTCTATACTATCTGTAGGAAAAAAGAAAAAGTTAGGTTTTGTGGGCAAACAAAAAGTGAAGTTATTTGTACTTGTACTTTCTTTGTGTTTTTTACTTCTACTGAAATGAGAACTGAAAATTGCCCCTATTTCCTTAGGTTATTGATTATATCATTGTCAATATTCAATTTTAATTAATTGATCTGGTTATCATTTTTGATCTGCCCGAGTGTGTCAGTGCATTACGTGTACTTCCTTGTAGTCGCGGCACGGGAAACTGCGTGCTGGCTTGCAGAGTAACCCGTTCATGATAGGGGGCTTGGTCTTTATAGAATAGTGTTAGGCATGCCTGTAATAATGCTCGGATTGTGGCTGCGCTTGTAGCACGTAGGATAAATTCGTCAACACCGACCGGTATGGTGTCTATTCCGTAAGTAGAGAATGCTACATCGACATAGGGTACGATCTAGGCTAGCAACCAGGCCTACCTTTAAAAATATTGCTAAAAGGAACGCAAGAAAATCCTTGGACATTCAAAGCCATGGCGAGCGGCTGAGATTGAACAAGATTGGCCGACCATTGAATAGCCGCGAGAAAATGAAATGGAAAGTGGGAACGTGGAACGCAAGAGGGATGCATGGAAAGGAACATGAGATTTTGAGAGAGAGAAGGTTAGATATGCTGTGTGTGAGTTAAACTAAGTGGAAAGGGAAAAAGGTGATGGAGATGGATGAGTGAAGTCTAGGTTTCTGATCTGGAGTAGAAAGCTGGACGCATGGTTCAAAGGCAGTGGATTTTGAGATTTTGAGCGAATTCGGTAAGCGCATGTAAGGGAGAAAGAATGGGTGTCTCCGCGGCTCCTCTGGGTTCGAATGAAGATAGGCATCGGGAAATAGTGGTTGTAGCCTGTTATGCTCCGGTGAATGGTGATAACCAGGATGAATGTGGAACCTTTTGGATAGAGCTAGAAGGGGCCCTTAATGCATGTCATGTGAATGATAGAGCGATTCTACCGCGTGACCTGAATGGATGGGTGGGAGTAAGAAGAGAAATCATTGATCGTGTAATTGTCCCTTACGGCGATCCCAGAACGAATGAGAATGGAGAAGCTTTAGCTGGGCTGTGCTTAGAAAACTGCATTTTTGTATCGAATACGTGGTTTAAGCATAAGAATATCCATTTGTATACGTGGCAAAGGGGAGAGTCTAGAAGCATGATTAATCTAATGGTTTATGATGAGAAGTTGCGTGAATTGGTAAAGGACACATGAGTGATGAGGGGTTCTGAATGTGCGACCGATCATTTTCTGGTAATGCCAAAAATTGAGCTTGGTAGAAAGTGGGTATATATGAAGAGCGTAGCTTCAAGAAAGACTAGAGTGAAAGTGGAAAGATTGCAGGAGAAGAATTCCAGAGAAGAATACGTACAAATCCTAGAGAAGGGAATGTTGCCAGAAGCATCTAAATGGAAGTACGGAATTGGAAAGGTGGCATTGGATGTGCGTGGAAGAGATTGAAAGGCATCGTTATAGATTGTGCAACCAAACTATGTGGAATGATTGCGATTGGAAAGTCAAAAAGAATGAATAGTGGAATGATGCAGTGAAAGATGCAGTGAATGAGAAGAAAAAAATATATAAGAGAATGATTGGAACCAAAGATGAGAAGAACAGAATGGATCAACAGAAAGCGTATCGGATCAAAAAGAAGCGTGCAAAGGAAGCTGTGAAGGAGAGTAATGAGAGTTTGTGGGTGAAGGGGGCAGTAAGAACTCAGAATAATTTCGATGGTAATAAAAGATTTTTATGGAAGTGGGTAAGGAATTTAAAGCAGGGTGTAAGGAACCGAGTGAACGGAATACGAATAGCGTGAATGAAATGGAGTTGGACGAAATTAAAGTGATATTGCGTAGGAAAGCATATCTTAAAGAGATGTATGGCAACAGGAACACTGGAACAAGTGTGAATGTGGGAAATGCTGGAATAAATAAGATCCAAGAGAACGATAAGAGCATAGGTGTGAAAGAGGAACGAAAGGAAATAAAAAGTCTTAAAAATGGGAGGGCTGCTAGGGTAGATGTAGTTACCAACGAAATGTTCAGGTATGGCAGTATGGGACTAGGCGAGTGGTTGTTCAAGGTATTTAATGCTTGTGTTCAATTATCAAGAGTGCCAGAGGACTGGAATGGTGTTATGATCGTGCCCCTGTACAAAGGCAAAGGTGATAGATATTAATACAAGAACTATAGAGCTATAAGTTTATTAAGTGTAGCTGGGAAGGTGTTTGGTAGAATTTTAAGTGATAAAGTTCGCATAAATACTGAAAGAAAGATATGGGATGTACAGGGTGGATTCATCCCTGGACGAGGGTGCGTGGATCAAACGTTTAGTCTGCAGCAAGTGGCTGAGAAGTGTTTGCATGTTAATGAGAAACTGCATTGTACATTTGAGGATTTAGAGGAAGCGTATGATAGAGTGGAAAGATGCAAGTTATGAGCAATTCTGACGGAGTATGGTGTAAAGGGAGAACTACTGAATGCAATAAAAGCAATGTAGGACGGAAGAAGAGCGTGAGTAAGAGTGAACGGTATAATTAGTGAGTACTTTGCAATTGAGCAAGGTGTGAGAGAAGGATGTGTGATGTCTCCTTGGTTGTTTAATATATTCATGCATAAATGTGTGTGAAGTGCATGTGATGACTCGAGTGGTATAAGTATAGGCAGCGAAGATGTAAAAGTGTTGATGTATGCAGATGATGCAGTACTAGTAACTAAAAACATGAGCCAAATGTAACAAATGTTGAATAAATTTGTAGAATTGAGTGAAAGAATGGATCTGAAAATCAATAGTGGCAAAATAAAAGTAATGGTTTTCAATGGGAATGATAAAAAGGATTTATGTTGGCTGAAGTTAGGTAGCGAGATAATTGAGCAAGTGGATAGGTTTGCTTATCTTGGCATAATGTTTACGAATGATGGGTGAGTAGATAGTGAAATTGAAAACAGAGTGAATGCAAGTAGGAGAATAATTGGCAACATGTGATCAGTAACCAAGAGTGAATACTTAAGTATGGAAGCAAAGAAAGCTGTGTACAATAACGTATTTGTTTCAACTGTTTTATGTGACAGTGAGACTTGGGTATGTTAGAAGAAACATATGAGTAAAATAAACGCCTTATGTATGAAGTACCTAAGAGCTGCATGTGTCAAAACTAGACGTGACTGTAAGGAATGAATGGGTGATGCATACCTACGAGGTGAAGGAGACACTGCCTGAACCGTACAAAAGAAGTGCGCTAAGATGGTTTGGACATGTGGAATGAATGAGTAATGAACGCTTAACAAAGACAATATATGAGACAGGTAGCAATGGAAAACTAGGTCGGGGTAGACCGAGAAAGAGGTGGTTGAATATGATTGAAGAAATTGTAAAAGGAAAGAGAATCAAGAGCGCAAAGAATAGAAGAGTTCGCCAAGAACGTTATGCGTAAGTGTGTAAGGACAGAAAGGAATGGAGAAAGTAGTAAATGGGTGATAGTAGTAATAGTAGGATTGGTAGGTAATAGTGAGCTAGTGGTGTGGATTCTGTAGAGTGCTGGGGATTGTGGTGCAGGTTGGTGGTAGTGAGAGGGGTTGGTGTATGGATGCATGCTGTGGTTGTGAAGGTTGAGGCTTTATTGGGTTTTACCTACCCCATTAAGGGAATGACATGATTGGCAGTTGTAGTGATAGTGTCATTTTTGGTTATATTATGAATCTGATGTCAAGCACTTTTTGCTTGATTATTAGAATTATCGATTATTTTACCATTTATCTCTATTTTATGGCTCCTTATAAATTTTTTGGGCTCTCTTCTGTTTGATCAGTTTTGAACAGCTGGGTTCGACTTATTACTATTGCGATTAAATTTTTTTACTTTTTCAATTCGAAAATTTGTATCATAGTGATATCTGAAAGTGCTTAAAGGAAAATTCGCATTTTTTATCGAAACCATTAAATTAATTACAGAATTCCAACATTCATGGAGAAGTTAATTGTTGAAGTTAAACGTAGTTTCCTTATTCAACCTTCCCTGAAATAAATATTGATTAGATTTTTTGTCAAGACTAGCATAAATTGACAATAAATGAGGATAATTATCAGAGAAATGACTGTTGTTAACTATAAAGTCAACGGAATTATTTGAAAAATTTAAAAAAATATTGTCAATTAAAGTACTAAAATGATTCGTAGCACTAGTTGCTTCGTTTACATGGGGTTTCAAGTTATAACTATAAAGTAATTCAACTAGGATAATAGAATAGTTAACATGCAAACCAAATGCTACATTAAAATTGCCACATATGATTAATTTTGATTTTGGATTCCATACGATATTTAAGGGATTGCTCAATAGTTTTAAAAATTGATCAAAATCACCCGATGGTGATCTATATATGCAAGTAATAATAGGTGGCATTTCTTGGAAGCTATCTCGTATACTGCAATATTCGAAATTTTTCTGACTTGACTTTACAGGAACGTTCAGGTTTTATGGTAAACAACATTTTTAATATAAATTGCCGTACTTCCATATTTAAACATCCAACAACAAAAATAACCAATTAGATTATAATTGTTTATTTACAAAATTCAATTCCTTTATTGTATAAATGATGTTCAGTAAGGCAGATAATATCCGGTTTGACATCATCACAAAATAAGTTTAATTAATGAACTTTATTTGACAGAGTTTTAACATTGCAATTAAGAATAAGACATTGTTTTTAAACATTATTCATCGAATTAGTTCCATATTTGATTGATGGATCATTTAAGTTTTGCAAGGGTCAAACTATTTATCAATAAAGAATCATTTCTTCTATTAGGATTTCCACGTGCTGTAAAAAATTTATTTTGAAATAACTCCAACTGGCCAATTATTTTCATCGAATGCAATATCAGAACAGTTCTCAGGAACTCTTATTTTAAATGAAGAAGTGATTCCCAGAAAATAAAGTTCACCTATAAACAAAGCTGTAATATTGTTATTAAGATCACTGTAAATTGACAAGTGACACACTGGAGAACTTGCTAAGCTCTAACGAATATTAATGCGATGCCGCCTTCAATTTCATATAATTTTAAATTACTTGACAATTTTAAATCACTCTGTAGGGATATGTAGGAAGTTTATTGTTCTTTATTACAATTTGACTGTATATATATATATATATATATATATATATTCATCATCATCAATGATAAACAATTAAGTATTACCTAATGATTTTCAATAAAAGTTACACTTAAAGGTACACTGACAGCATTGTTTAATTAGAATTGGACGTAGAAGGGCATTTTTCATTATATCAACAGTGTCATTGAAAATCGGCAACTAACAATAATGTTACTTACATTTTCTTAAAACCTTGTTGATTTTATTGTATTTGCAGTGATGAAAGTACATTAAAATTTGTCACCATGTAATTTTTATTAATTGCAAATTTCTGTTACGAAACAATATTAGAAGTTAAAATGAAATACAAACAATATTAGATTGTACAATGAATTGTAATTCTTAGCTAATCATATTAACACAAAAAATATTGTCATACTTCACGGGAGCAGTCCGAACTCACATCATTGTTAATTATCGTGATGGAAGTATCTCTCTTGCTTGATTTTGTTGAATAACTTCTATGATGATATTCAACGATGAATTTCCTTCTACCATTTGTACTTGTGCTTCTTCTAAATGTTGCACAGATAAATACCTCATGCATACCCCTTAAGATCATCATCATAATTAATAATAAACTTTATTTGAACGATATATTACCTTCTAAAGTTTTTTGATAAAAAGGCATATAGTAGTGGATTAATTCCTGAATTAAAATAAGTAATTAAAAATGTAAGTGGCGTAAACAGGGCACTGAAATTGGTATCACCTTGGTAACTAGGTGACCAATACTGCCACATCTTTCTAGCATGAAATGGAAGGTTGCACGCACCAAATGCGAAAACGACAATAATAAGCATTTTAATTACTCCTCTTCGTGCTTTCAAGATGTGCTCACTGGAATTGGAATTTGACATACTGGTATCTTCTGAGTCATTATAGCCATCAATTTTATTTTGATGTATCTGTAAAACAATCACAAATTAATTCGAGTTTGCCATTGATAACATTGTTCGGAAATAAATTAAAACAAAGTAATTTACTAGCAAGTAATAATAAATAAAAGTTAATGAGAATTATTTACACTTTAGCACTGCATACACTAATTTATTTTAGGTACTATTAAGTAGTAATATCTGCTATCAAAGTATTCCTTCAATAAATATCTTTAACGATACATTTTACTAAATAATTCATTTATTTTAAGATTTATTACAAAATAATGATACCCGTAATTAGGGTTAATATGAATTCTGGTTGTTGTAGTTATCTTCTAAGAGATACAGTTATGGACTTCGCTATAATCTGGTTTCAAAGTTGTTGAATGTGACGTTAGGTTAATTTAGACACCTTGTTAAATAGTAGTGGCACAAAATGCCTTCGATTTGCATTGGAGTTGCCGGTTATGCCACTTTATAGCAATTGTTGTCGATTGTATATTAATGCATCGCAAGGATATCGTCGAGAGTACGCGAGATTGTGATAAAATGTCTATAATCTGCAAAGTACAACAGATGGCAACATAACATTATCGTAGTGAAGCTTACTAATGGCGTTTTCCTTAATCGGCAATCTTTAGACGCCGTTGTCGAATTATTGTAATCTACTGTAACTACATAAGTTATGATCCATGTTTATGCATTAATTAGTTAATTTATACTTATCTTAGCTATTCATAAAGGAATTTTGAAACATAATCTTTTATAAAAACTTATTAATTTTGATATAGACATTATAATACAGCTAGGCAATGACCACCGTGCTCCCTCGTCCTCACACGTCTCGAAAAGATACATCGCGTAAAAATGTTAGTACGACGTCACTATCAACAATTTTAAAACTAGATAATAATACATTATATTATGGAACTCGCTGCCAATTTAACTGCAGATATAAATTTTGTGATGATTGTCTGAAGGTCTTGAAATACCTATAATTGTAATGTATATGTCTTATTTATGAATGAACAATTGCAAACGGATAGTTTAATTAAACATTGTTGTAAAGAGATAAAGTAGCGGACCTATAACGTATATTTTAAAAAAACTGCTATTTGCCGTTAGTTTTCTGGTATTCAGCAATGTACAGGCTTTCTATAATAACATTTTAAAAGGGTAATTGGCTTATCCTGCTGCTTGTTGCTATAAATATTTATATATATATATATATATATATATATATATATATATTATAATAAAATAGATTTTTGGGTTAACTGTGTACCTTTTACTAAATTAGGTAAAAAGCCTTTCGAAAACTGTTTCCCTTTTCAATGGCACAAATATTATGGGACGGATTTAGGACAGAGTAAAACAGGCTGAAGCCCCGGAGCCTTCACAACCTGAATTGACGACGGAAGAAATAACTAAATATTGGGTATCCGCACCTAGACCGCCCCGGAACCTCTACTACTTTAATTCCGTCAGTGAAAATATTACGATTTGTAAATTTTGACAGATTATGGTATTTTTTATTTAGATAAAAAATCACATGAGTTTCGAACCTTTTATTGCCTATTTTAATAAACCATACACAGTTTAACCCAAACATCTATTTATTATGAATTCTAACAATGAAACTTTCAAGAGTTATGCAATATTAATCCAAATTGCTTAAATAAAGAAATGGCTGTATTCGCAATATCAGTTTTCCATAATTCCTTTTATTATACGGAATTTAGAATAGATTTGTAGTTAAAAACTACTCACGTATTTAACCACCATATTTACTTACAATTAGTTTGTATGCAAATTTATTTACACGTCGTGTGAAATGATTACTTTAATTTATATGTCTGTATAGTTCGAACTAGTACTTTCATCCACGCGAACATTCAGAGTTAGCCTGAAAACAACAAGTATTTTGAAAACGGTACAATTTGAGAAAAAATCCATTACCGCTTTTTATCGTATATAGCACAATATGCCTGCCGCTAACATAATACTTCTTATTTCTTGGACACCCTATATAGTATAACTATTTAAACTTTACATTTTAATTTCTGTTTTGTTTTTTATAGATTATTGTCTGGTGTGCTAGTTTAGTTGTTACTCTTTTAATACTTTAAGACTTTGAATTGACAAAAAAAATGGATACAAATTATGACTCTTTAATCTTGTGAATTAGATGATCTTTCAAATATTTATTAAAAACCCATTACGCTGCTTTTTAGTAAAATAAAATAAAATATATAATAAAACCAAATAAGTATATAAAATTAAGAGTTGATAACCGTCACAAGAAGTTTAAACAGAAATATGCAATAAGATTAGAAGTGCTACAGATAATTGAAAATAAAATCTATTCCAACCAAGAAGAAACAAAGTAAGATGAAATGAAGTAGAACGAGAAATTGCACTAAACCAAAATAAAATAGAAGAAGAAATTAAATCAAATCAAATTAAATTACAAAGGAAATGATATACCAGTTAGAAAAGGAGATTATATCAGCCAAACTTTGACACTATAAATTAGAAGAAGGAGTTAAATAAAGTCAACATAAATTACAAGATGAACTAAAACTAAATTAATAGACATTAAGGTTGGAAATCGGAGACATAGCCAATAAGGTAACAACAAAGTATAAAGATGTAACTGGGAATTATGGTGTACTATGTCAAATTATTTGTCTCATAATTTTGAGCAAACGAATGCAC
Organism: Phrixothrix hirtus; assembly: GCA_024586415.1. Taxonomy (NCBI): domain Eukaryota; kingdom Metazoa; phylum Arthropoda; class Insecta; order Coleoptera; family Phengodidae; genus Phrixothrix; species Phrixothrix hirtus. Next base: position 10,420 of record JAHWXV010027247.1, read on the forward strand.
AGTGGCCCAAGTAATATTTTGCTGCCAATGAACGTAAAATGCAAGTAAAGCGAAGGTTTTGAGTGGTGGATCATATAGGTTTCCATTCCAGTTTAGACAAAATGCAGTTTCAGCGATATTATGCACTACTGAGAATACTTAGAAGGCTTAATGTGAAAGGACACACAATTATTTCTGCCAGTTAGATCCCTAAAGTTACTATGCAAACGTTAGTGGTATAATACAGGTAGAATTGTATGTATGTTGATGAAACCGTTGCAGGAAGTGTATGTAAACTGTTCGCGATAACGGAAGCAACAACGATGGCTGTGAAAGTAAACATTGTGAAGAATGACAGATTACTGCTTTTCAAGATTCCATTACGAAAAGGTAAGGTATAAGTGTGACGTAATTTTAGTTAGGCTCAACCCTTATATTTATCGATTTGAGATCGGTACAAAATATCTTTATATTTAATCATTATATCAACCTCAATTAATCAAGCGGGTTTTACTTAGAGGGAAATTCTGGTGAGAATTCAATTTGATTTGATTCTATTGCGAAGGATGCTACAGAAGCGACGTTTCGTAGACTTTATATCAATGTCTTCGAGCGTACCGTGTTTATAGTTGGTTCAGTAGCTCTAATCTACAACTCATTTACAACTATATATATATATATATATATATATATATATATATATATATATATAT
>JAHWXV010027274.1:0-23950 GCA_024586415.1 Phrixothrix hirtus
TAACATATGTATATAAATTTAACGTTAAGTTTATTAAGTATGTCGAAGCTTTAATTGTACATCTATGACATAGCTGCAAAGATAAAAAAATTCAACTATACCACGATACTTTCATAAAATGAAAAATAGTTTTCTTGTCAAAGAAGCCTTGATCACTATGTCACTTGCTCAATTAAATAGATCATTGGTAGCCACTGCCATAAACGAGCAACCAATGCATATGGTGTTGCATTTATGTTCAATGTTGTATAGATTATCACACAAAAAACAATTCAGTCATTTTATTCCCTTATTTTCCAGATATACTATTTCTAGTAGTTTCTTTTTGTACTTTGTTCACAATGGACATTATTTTTTTGTTGTTTGTTTTCAGTACATCCTAATAAGCATTCAATAAAGAACAACTAGTCCTAAATATATGCTTTTCGTTAGGAATAAGTGGTTAAATTCAAGTAAACTCGCAAAACATCAAGTTCGACATTATGTCCTGATTGTTTCACCATATAAATTATAAAATATTATATATAGGGTGTGATGTAAATCTAAATATCATAATAGACGTTTATGTCAAATCTTATTTTATATCTTTGTTACCATTATGATCAAAATTTTTAATCCATATACGAAGCTGGCGAAACCGTGAGTAAAACGTGAATATCACTGAAATTTTCAGTCAATAAATAATTACAAAATAATATTACAAATAAAACAAAATTTTATAAAACTATAAATTAATAAAATTAATAAATTATAAATATTAAATAAAGTATGTGTTATACAAAACTATACCTTATCCGTAAGATTATAAACATTGAGGTATTAAATTTCTTTTTATTTTTTCAAAGTTAATCGAAAAATGTTAATTAGACGTTTAGTAAACGTCAAATTTCATTTTTTAGCTCTTGATAGAATCTATTGCAATATAGAACTTGTAGTTTAAAGGCTTAGATGGAGGTGACAACTTTGGCAAGATTTTGTAATTTTGGTTTTACCATTTCAATGCACACAAATTAATTGCAAATAATTATGCTAGCATAGTAAAGTTTTCCGATTAATACTATTTGTGCATGTTTGATTTTCATTTTGATATATATTTTTAAAATTTGTATCACATTTCTTACTCTTAGTTGCGGACATTTTTCAACAGGTTAAATGAGCAACTTTTAAAATTATAATGGTTATATTAAAAGAAATTGAATTGCAAAAAGTAAGTTATCCTTTTATTATTGATATTTTTGAATAAATTATATAAACATAAATATTGTAACAAGTTTTTGATGCTCTATAAGGAAGGTAGATGAACCCACTGTAACAATAGGAAGGTGGGGAAACCTTTAATCCATGAGTGTATAAAGCAGATAGAAAGTTCCTGTAGTATGTTTAGGTAAACAGAAGTAGCTCTGTGTTGGTGTTCAGTGATACTAGGAAGTGCTATCATGAAGTTCCTGTTAGTTTTCGTAATAGTTTCGTCAAGCCTCGCGCTTTTTTCATTAGGATATCCTCAAGTAATTGACAAAAGTAAGTCTATAAATACTCACAAAGCAAAATTAAAAATTGTATAATTTTATCTACATCCTTTTTTTATATGTATTATTATAAATAAATATTTATTTAAAAATATAAAGCTTATTAAAATTGAAATTTGAAGTTCTCTGCAATTTTTAACTTTGTTGTTCATCTAGAAGCTATGCATTCATTAGTCAAGGTTATTGCAAACAGTAACTTAACAATGTTACTTTATTAGAATGGTTAAATAATTTTTAAGGTGACTAGACGTTTTAAAAGAATTGTATTGTTGGAAGATTTTGTATGAAAGTAGTTCACAATCAAATTTATTATTGTAGTTGGAGTACAAATGATTCCTAATAGGGCTATAATTAACAAATTGTTACGTACCATACCTGACAACTAATAATTATTATTATTACAAAATACAATGCGATTTCATAAAAATTGTCTAGCATAGGATATTATTATTTTCATCAAGAATTGCACACATTGTAAGTAATGAGTAGTTCCTGTAATTCTCCCAGGATCTATGCTTATAAAGATAATCAAATTTTCCGTAACTAAACATTATTTGGAAGTTAAAATATTACATAATTGCAGAAATTTTATTGCCTAAAGTAAGAAATGTAAATAAATATTCATATATCTTGCTATTTTAGAATTTATGCTATTGATTAAACTGATAGCTTTTCAATCTAATTAAACTTTTACATTTTTCCAAAACAAAATTACGTGTACAAAATATTAATAATACACATTGTTAACAATAGTACATTATGATACAAGTGTATAAACCAACCTTTAAAGCACGAGCGCCGCGCCGTGCCCTTAACATTGCAACGTGTATCATATGCTATTCTTTATTACACCTGCATTTGCAAAATAAGAGAAATGAAACTAAACATTTAAATCAAAGCAAAATCACTTTATATTTGAAACAGGCTACCTGATATTTTCACAAGTACTAGTATGTAGATACCAACTGTTGTTTACCAGCAAGTTTAACAGCTATTAGAAATTATAAATAAAATAAAAGTTTCATCTGAAATAAAATCTCAAATAATCAAAATTGTATATTTAACATTATTACGAAATACCTCCGTTTGTTCTGATATTCAAATTACCTAAGTATATTAATTATTTGAATAAATTAGTTGTATTTAATCGACCAATAATAATAAATAAAATGATTATAATATTTGGGTAGTCGATCTATTTAAATAAAATTCCTTGATATTATAACCAATATATTAATGCAATTAAACGTGTAAAATAAATGCACGTCTATTATACACTATTTTTTATTATACCTGCCGATTTATTTTCGAAATAAGACAAATAAAATTAAGTGTTGAAATCAATTCGAAATCACGTTTTATTTAAATTTGACAAATAAAACGTCGATAGCAATGGTTATTGAAGCTGTTGCCTGGTAACTTTTAAATCGCAGCGTGTTTAAAGGCCGTTTTATGCACGCTGCTAAGGCTTGTAAACAACGATTGTGATACAATAGTATATTACGGTTTAAGTGACAATTCAGTCATTAAAACATGCGCAAGGTTGCAAATGCTTTAAAGGCATTTGCACACGGCTATCATATGCTATTTTTTATTATACCCGAGAGAAATAAAATTAAACATTGAAATTGAATGAAAATTACTTTTTATTTAAAACAGGTAGGCTACCTGATATTTTCACAACAGACATGTAGATAGAAACGTGTAAATAAATAGTTATTGAAGCCGTTGCCTAGTAACTTTTAAAGGACGGCGTGTTTTAAAGGCTGTTTTGTGACGTCGCTAAAGCTTGTAAACGACGATTACAGTGCAGGTATAACAAAAAATATATATTTTTAATTTTAAGGGATCTTGCTAGGGAATTTTAATAAAGTTATAAAATAAGAAAATATTTCTCGTTATATTTTTATAAACAGAAATTTGAAAGCTAAAGTGTATACTGACAACGTATATGTATATGAATTTAATTATAAGCATTAAATGAACCGAAACAAAGAAATTTACAAACACTTAAGGATTCTCTATTTACATTTTGTATTAAGGGGATAGTTATAAAATAAAAGATCATTTTTTATAGTTTTGGGCAAGGAATTATGGTTAACGTAATAAGCGAATTCTCCTAAAGAAATATATGTAATTCAACTAATTAAACACTTGATCCCTTTATATTAAGAACTTTCAAAGCAGTTATTTTTTAAAATATCGGAGAATATGTAAATTTTCCTGAACTTTATAACACTATTCTAAATTAAATTTTATTCATTTGGGCCCTTTTTTAATATATGTTTAATATAATATTAAATTTTAAAGTCCGTTCATTTATTTACAAGATTTTATTTTGTCTACCGTCTCTACCTTATGGACTATACAACTGTATTTCATATTAAAGCTTCCTTATAAGGAATTGTAAGGCATAATTAAGAATGTTGTAGTTGTGGATACTAAAAAATGCGAGAATTCCCTTAAACGGTTAATAGGCATTAACGACATTAAGCATTAATTAAATATATCAACTCAAATATATAGCAGGAATATGATAAATATATGGGCGATCACTATTCTATTTTAATTTATAAAATTCTATAAGTACAGAAAAATAAGTTCTAACTGGGAGCCAAACTCAGGACCTTCGTTCTGAGCTATCCAGGTCCAACATTCGACAATAGTTTGATATTGAATATTAGCACGTTTTAAAGTTACTTTTAAAATCAGAATTGGTTTAAAAACCTCTTTTATTGAATAGGCAGGCTTTAAGAAAATATGCGGTGGCAAATCTATAATCAACGAAATTTTAACTATTTTAGGTTTTAAAAACAAAAGCATTATTAGTATGTCTATATGATCTTTGCTGATCCCTATTTTAGCTACAGGCAATACAAACCAATGCCCTAGGTCATCCTAAAGATTTTATTTGCTTCATAACACCAGTATTCGATGTTTTTGGTAACTTGAATTACATACCCAAAATATCCCAATATCTTCTTTCAATTTATGAGTAGGCTGCCAAAGTACTAAGTACCAAAAATAAGAATTAGAAATAAAGCTAAAGATAATTAAAACCTTTCGGAAATAATTTAATTAACATACATATTTTTAATGTACACCTAAATCAAATACTGGGCGCATTCAAATGAGTGGATTGTATTATTTAGCTTATAACGCATAAACCGAAAAGGAATTGAAACTAACCTAGTAATGGTTTAGTAAAGTAATTACTGGAGATATTTTGACAATTATTGATAGTTATCAACATGAAGCGTTTGTATTTAAAATAGCGAATCTACTGCGCAGCTAATTTTATTAAATGTAACTCAATAATTTAATTTTATCATGATTTTCAAGTTCGGCATGCATCTGCATATAATGTTAGGTGGGTTAAAAACTGGAAAAATTATGGCATTGCTTTGAAATAAAGTCAAGTGGCCGGCCTCTGCCTATGTGTAACCCAAGAAACGAGGAGCGGGTAAGATTGGCAATCATTTATAGTCCGTGTCGGCTAGTTCGTCAACATGCAGCGGCATTAAATTTGAATAAGCCTAGCACGTCACGAATGTTATCTAAAATGAGATTTCATCCGTATAAGGTTCCCGTTGTTAACAAATTGACAGAAAGTGATAAGCAAGAGCACATCCAGTTTCACCAAAGATTCCTAAAGATACGGAATAATTTTCCAGGTATTGTACATTTTTTATTTACGTCCGACGAGGCACATTTTCACTTAATTGGCCACGTCAACAAGTCAAATCGTCGTTTCTGAGCTACCGAATATCCATGTGAAATCTATGAAAGGCCATTGCATTTACCGAAAGTGACAGCATGGTGTGCAGTTTCTTCTTCAAGAATTATTGGACCTAATTTTTTTTTAGAAAACTATGCTACATTAACAGTTGGTGCTCAAATGCGTGCAACGATACTTCAGAACGACTTTTTGTCATGATTGAACAAAAAACAGGTACACCGATATTGAAAGCGCCACTGACTATACTGCCAGGGCCTTTATCAGAATCCTAGAGCAATCCTTCCCACAGCGTTTGATATTTCGTAATAGTACCTCCCCCTGGCCCACTACATCACCGCATATAACATCCAGACTTTTATCTATGTGGTTATTTAAAGGGCCGAGTGTATAAGAATAAACCAAGAAGCATACATGAGCATGCTAAAATAGTAGCTATTCTAATAGCGGTACTTCAGCAAGTGATGTTGAAATTCATTAAATTTTTAAAGGAATATATGGACATTAATGACGGTCACTTAAAGCGTTTTATGTTTTACTAAATAATTTTCCATTGTTGCTAAACATTATAGTGTTTCGTTGTTTTTAAGTTTTTCCAATAAATTATAATTAAAGTTTAAAAATAGTCCAATAATTTGACACTCTCCGTATATGTTTTAAACACTGATTAATGCCGGGTTTGAGAAAAAATAATGGAAAACGTGCTGAGTGCCAAATAGATCACCATATGCACTTAACAGAGGCCATGTGCCCGTTTTTAACGTTTTAACAAAAGTTTTTAAAATATTTTATGTACCTCTTTCAATAAATAAGGAAGCATAAATTCTAAGTATTTTTTTTATTGATAGAAAATGATAGTGATGTAACCCTTCAAGTGTTATGTTTTTTGTATCTTGCAAGGTTTTATCCTTTTTTAACATGGATACTTTAGTAAACTGTATATTTGTTCTTATATAGCAGCATTTTAGGTTGTGCAGGGTCTACTTTTATGGTAAAAAATTTCGTGTTCAAAACTGAATCGGCCACAGCCAATTCGAAATCTTCATGTACACGTACTAGATTCAATCACGTAAATTAAATATTCCACTACTATTAATTTACACATTTTCTTCTTTTCTTAATGAGAGAAAAATCACGATTAAATTGAAGTACGCTATGTCCAATCGCTAAGAATTTATGTTCAACACTGTCATATACGCCAACAGCTACATAGAATGTGACCAAAGATCTTATAGTGTCGTTTTTATTTTGAAAAGAGAAGTTATCACTCCACGTCGTAGTACTTTTGGTATTAGTTGTTTCAGACTTGTTTAAAATGTTTAGCAAATAGGAAACTATGTTAATGCCTCCTTTTCCCGCTACAACCTCACGCTAGAAACATGTATGATTTTTCCATCATCGACTAAATAAATGCAAAGATTATAGCAAAGAAGTCAACTTACACAAAATATGTAAGAGTGCGCAAGGCTAAGTAAAAAATACATTTATATTGGAACCAAAAAGTTGAAGTTCATTTTTGTCACTATTTCTGAGAACACTGCGTTGTTACATTTGTTACAGACCTTTTGACCGGATTGCTAAGGGTGGAAAATATTGGTCAGGGGAGGTCGGAAACAAAGCTTATAAACGTTGTCCGGCTGGCTTGTATGGCTGCCGGTGGTCGTGAGTTGTGATTTAACGGCTGTGGTCACTGCAATCCGTCTAATCTAAATTAAAGAATATGGTAGGAAGGGTAGAAAAAGCTTAATTAGATGCAGGTGATTACTTTTGCTAAAGCTGTGTTCATTATGTACCCAGAACGACGTTGATGAGCCTTCAAATTCGTTTTTGCCATCATCTAGTTGAATTTCGTAATGCAGCTTGTGGCACCAGTACGCTGAATGGACGTTTAAAAGATAAATTAGAAAATGTGTTAACAATACTCTCGAATAAAATTTATATGTAATATTATTCTTTGGGTATCTTACCAACAACAACTTATCTAATCGATTAATGCTAAAGTCAGGGTAAAGACATTTCTTTGTGGTTTTCATTCCAGATTAATGAAAAACATCACGGGGTGCAATTTATATGATTACAAACCATGATAAAGTCATCGGTACTAACATTACTAAGTGCCGTTTATATGAACCAACAAACTAACAAACGTTTGTAGAAACATCTGGTTAGGCCAAACGTATTAATAAAAGTAGCTTTGCAAACGTAAACAAGGTCCCCAGTACTACCTAAGGTAGAATAAGGAATAGTCGCTTGACGGTAGTTCCCCAAAAGATCAACGTATGCGCCATATCTTCCCCTTTTAGCCCTAGCAATATGTAATATATTGATTATCCACGTTATTTACACTTTGGGCTGTTAAATAATAGCGCTTTTATACCAACAGTATTTAAATCAACGTCAAAGGTTCATTTTGCAGGACTAAAATTACATTTTAATCCCTAGGAAACAAATTAACTTTTTGCTCCCTAGGGATTAAGGTAAAATAGAATAACTAATGCTATCGAAATGTTGATATTATGAAATCTACAATAGTAATAACATGGATTCCAAAACTAATTTTATTTGTTTAAAATTATACCCTCTCTTACTTCGCTCGTTCTAGGATAAACACCTGGCCTCCGGAAAAACGTATCATTTCACATTTCACCAAAGAATTAATTTTTACGACGTAAAGTAATAGTTTCACACTTTCTTATTAGGTATTTATTTTTCCAACATATTCCTTTTATTTTTCATAGAGTAAGTGTAGAATGCTGCTTTTAGTTTTTTCCTCTCCCAAAGAGCCTGTGTCATTCTCAGTACGTTTTTAATACTTAGTTTAATTGAATGCATTCAAACTACGATCAAAAAGTCTTAGGGAAAGGAATAGATGTTAGATTTGTACCTTGCATCACATTTGAATAAAAGGAAAGCATATTAAATATTTTCCAGGCACTTAAAAAAATACATGACCTATTTTTGTAGTAAAATCGAATATTATTAAAAATGGCACCTAGCTCATCATAATTTCTACTTTTAGTTACAAATTCGTTGTGTTATTTTGAGCAGGTAAGCTTAAATTTGTCTTATTAATTATATGATATATGATAATTTTAAAATCCGACTTTTAGCATTGAAAATTCTATTTCATTAAAATTTTTGTACAGTTACTTTAACTGCAAATACAATAACCCCTACGAAAATGCATTTGTGACTTTAATTTGTCTGCAGAACATTGCTGTGCTTAAAAATGACTCAATGTTAAACAAATTTAAAGCTTAAGAAGTTTACTCAAACTTTTATATAGAATTCTACTACTCAGAGAAACTATAAAAATTCCCAAAAGTATAAATTAAACTTCTAGTTTAATATTTTATTTAAAAAACAGTTTATTCAAAACAAAATAACTACATTGGATCTTTTATTTTACAAAGATCTATTTTAGGAAATTTTCTATATAATATTCTTAAGTGGATACTGCTAATTTAATAATCTATGGTGCTACTGTTGTCCTTTTTAATGAATAAAGATGAAAAAATACATATAAAAGATATATAGAAATGTTATCTCAAATGAATTCTTGGAATTCAACTTCAAACTAAAACTAATACACAATTATAATCTTAATTAAAAGAGATTATGTGGTTTTCCTCTAATTTATTAACTTAGTTTTGACAAGGAATGCAACATTTATTGTTAGAGGTGCAGTAATAAACAATGTTCCTACAATTACATGCAATTTAAGATAAGGAATGCACATAAAAATTGAATGCAGGATATTCTACAAATAAATTATATTCGATTTTATTTTTATTGCGTAATATAATGTATCCGATAAATATTCGATAAAAGTAGTAAACACGAAATGAAAATAATCTATTCTCTTTAAAAATATTAACCGTCTGTAAAAATTATGAATGTACCATAAAGTGCTCTAGATTTACAATAAAAAGAGAAATGCTTCATTAAAATCATAAGCCTTGATAAATAGAGTAGTTATCGGAAACAATTGTATATGCCCAGTAAAAAATAATTTATAGTAAATGGAAATTTTTAATTTCACACGTCATGTTTGTTGCTTTACAATGATACGGAAATTAATTGTGCGACAAGGTCCTTTAAACTATTATTAAAACAACCGGTGTTCTTCATGGATTAAGATTTTTAAGAATTCAGAAGATCAAGTACGTGAGTATTTTTATTCGTAAAACATCAAAGTCATCAAAATAACCGAAATTATAAAAATTGTCGCTTCATAGGAATATACACTACATATGTGATTGTCATTTAGTTATTGTGTCTTAGGTTATCTGTTCTTTAGTGTCAGCTGTCAGTGCTTGAAAGCACAATAAATTGTTTTCGAGCAATTTAAAAAAATATTTGCTTAAACGCTATTTACTTATTTTTATATTCATCACTTTTCTGTCCTATTTATTTCTTTAATTTGTCAATAGATAGCTCACGTTCATTTTTACTGCATCCAAAATAGGAAGCACAAAATCTAAAACAAGCGACAAACTCTAAACAACCTTGATGCATCATCACTCGTTAAAAAGCGCACGTTATTGTTTACTCACAATATTTGTTATTACATATTAAAGCACAGAACAATACCTATCTTGCGGTAGAGTGTTGTACATAACACGGAAGGAGATGCGTCTACAGGAAGCGGAATTTTTTCGCATTAGAATAGCATATTTTATATAAGGATTGAAAATGTATCATTTTTTGCCAAGCAATTATGATTGCATTGCGAGGCGAAGCGTTATCGTAGCCAAGGCATCTTTAATCCAACCGAAATCAGTAGCTATATTAAATTATTCAAAAAATTGGTTACAAATTTAAATAATTAAATAACCATGACTGACGTAGTGACGTACATACATTTGTTTTTTCATCTGTTTACTTTCTTGATTGTCAAATAGTGATTATTGCGAAGTAAAGTTGCTTTTGCCTACGATTAAAATTGGCCACTTTTTCTCCTAGGATTAAACAAATACATTTTTATATTAGTAACAAAACGGCCAACTTTAGAAACTGAACCTAGTATAAAATGACCTATTTTTGACGGTTGGAGAAAAATAATTTTATTAGTTTTATATTGATATTTAGGTGAATGAAATTGTTAAATAGTTTAGTTGCATTTCTTAGTTATAGATATTTCAAAGCAATTTAAGTATTTGCGGCAATGGAAGGTTTTGCTGACATGGTTCCCGGTAATTAATGAATGAATTAAATTTTGGCATACCACATATGCAGTACCATCACTTTACCATTAAATCGTTAACCATTTATCAATACTCACACAATAGCATTTAATTTTTGTAAATTCCCCGAATGACCTCTGAAAACGGTGGCTCCTTCCAATTAGACTACACACTAGCCAAACTTAATACAGAATACATAGAATCATGCTATCAAAATAACATCACGACGCAAAAATACGCAAATTGCATTAAAAAATGTCTAGTTTAGCTATTCGTATTTCGTTGAAGATAAAAGTATTTTCCATTTCAATTTTAAACCGCCTCAAATTTTTATATCAGCTTCAGATATTTTGCTAAACTTATACTTTTACTGTAGACTACAGTTGGCTTATAATGATCACTAAGTACAAACGCAGGCATAACTGAAATATATATCTGTTTAATGGTGTTCATAATTGCAGCTTATTCTATTGTAACGGCAAATTTTATTTACAATATTGTCTTGGTTCAAACTATAAGGGTAAACGTTTTTTCTTTCGTCTTTTTTATAATTTACGCTATAGATGTTTTATTACGTTTGTTCTGTTGGGTAGGAATGTTTTCTTTCGCTTGGACGTGGAATGTGCATCATTTCCTAATTATAATGGAAATTATGGCAATTATGTGATACAAAATTTAGTGGTTGCTTATTACTGATATCAAGAAAATCTAATGCATGTAATTTGTAGCTTAAATTGATTTCAATTTATACATATGTATAGGAAAATAAATCTTGATAATTCTAGTTGAACGACACTCCTAGGATTGTCGAAAATCTCATATTATTCCAAATTAAAAAATTTCTTGAATTCATGGGATTAAGGTAATGACACTATAATATACTGAAAATAAATTAAATGATCTGACTGGAAACTTCAATAAAATAATTATTTACGTACATGAAACAAACTAGCCAAATGTAGGAAATATTAAATTGTAAATTTTAATTTCTTTTACAAATGTGATAAAACTTACTAGAAATTTTCTTGCCCAGCAAATGAGTCCTTATCGTTCATGTTTGTATATTTATAGGCCCGCCAGAATACAAACCTGGAAGACAGAAGTTCGATTCTCAATCGAGAAAATGTTTTTGATATGTATTTACCACATTTTTAAAAAATATTAAAATCTCTAACTGTAAGTATTACTTTGCTGGCGCCCTGAACCCTGTCCTTACCTTTGTTGTGCTGTAGAATGCGTGAAATAAACGACATGACATGATTATCATATTTGTACGCTAATCTAAATAGTTTTAATTATTTTTATAAACAAAATTTACATTATATTTATTTTACGAACATATATATTTCTATATTATTCAAAACTTAGCAACACATAAATCATGTCTTTCATTATTATGTTAACACTTTACTATTATGTGTAAATTTAAGTTGTGTAATATATAATTAACCAGATTATAGAAGTTTCAGGTTATATAATAAATTTAACATTTAGAGTTTAAACAATATTTAAGGAGAATTGTTAAAATTATTTTAATAAATTTTGCTCTAGAGTTAATATACCTAAATTAGAATAGTCCTTTTTTTACAAATTATTTATTCTATAGTAATAAATATACATTTGCATGTGACTGTAATAATGTTCCTAAATTTTGAATATATAACGCTAATCTCCGTTTCCGAGTTTATTAATTAAAATTAATAAACTCTTCGTAAAATTCCTTCAGGTATGCTGTTGTTGGATAAGTAAATCACTTTTAGTAAAAACGAGTAATTAGAAATAATGGAGGTATGTAGTAATAGATTTAAAAGCTTAGAGAAAGAAAGAAATGAAAGTACATCTCCAGCATTCACTTCAGAGAATGTAATCCTGTAAGTTCAAGAAGACATTCAAAACCTGATTCGCAATAGAAAATCCTGATACCAAAACCTTCCCAACAGTAAAGGGGGCCGTCGTTGTTCCCATATTTGCTACTGACACCAAATTTCGTTTAAGGAATTTTGAGTAACTAACTTTTTTTAGCCATTTGTTTATAAAGTAGATTGGGTATTAGGGTTTTACGTTGTTTTAGTTTTACTGTGAAGTAAATGGACAAACATTGTTGTTAACATAATGGTTTATTTTAGTTAGTTTCTCAAGTTTCTATTTATTATATTATGTATAAATCGCGCGTTTGCTGTCATTGACATCTGTTTTCGAGCGATATTAGGCTTAAATTTGAAATTCTGTTGTCGGATAAATTATATACAGCCAAGATTAACTGCAGTCCTTGAACAGATACGTGGAAGAGAAAAAACAGGTTAAAATATGTAAATAATTAATTATAGAAACATTTATTTAACAATACATTGCCATTCACCTTCAATTAATAATTGAAATAAGGATCAAACTCTAAAAATCAATCATCACACTAAAAATAACATTAAATAAAATTCTTAACCGTGATTAAGCCATATTTCAATGTGTTTGTCGTCTGTGTGTACATAAATTTTTAAACAAAAATGTTTAATAAAAATCTGGTGTGAAACGCACGACCTTCTTTTACGTATACAGAAATGCAAATATGTAAATGTCCACAAATGATTAAAGTATTATTTACATTTAATTTGCTAACGCTAACTGGAGCGGTCACCCATCCAAGTTATTGGACACGTAAAATGCTGTTTAACTCCAGATATTTTCTCTAATAGTACGCTATAATAAATGTTTTCAGGAAAACCGCTAAGTTCACGTAAAATGATTCCGAGGACATAAGAACCGCAGTATTTTTCAAACACGATGTTATAGCCGTTCTTGAGAAAATCGCAAAAAACTTAAAAACTGCAATAATAAAATGGCACTTCCGGTGACTTGATTTTAACTACATTCTTGCTCTCTTATGTGCAGAAGATAAAAATTCAAATATAACTTTTCATTTTTATATGACGTTTAGTTTTTGAGATGTGTTGTTCCCAACTAATATTCCAAGTATTTCCAGTTACTCGATTTTCAAAAATTTATTACAGGAACTGCGTTGTTTATATAAAACGAAATTAAGTAGCTAAGAAATATGCCGAGTTTTAAAAAACTGTTAGAACCGGTTTCATGAAAATCGAGAAAAACCAAAAATTTGGAAAATATCTAATGATGACAGAACTAAAGTGATATTTCCGTTTGTTCGATTTTAACCAAATTATTGATTTTGGATGCAACGGTGGTTATAACCTCACATATAAATTTTGAGTTGGATAGGACTTTTACTCCCATTGTTATTTTATTCAGAACTAATGGTAAAAGTACTTCCGGTACATGATTCAAGGAAAATTTTCTGAGAAACCGTCTAGATTATACAAAAGGCATTAAATGTCAATTTCAAAAAACCAAAATATAACAAGTAAAGTGGCACTTCCGGTATATCCGATTTTAGCGAAATTTTTGCAGTTACCTGCATGGATGGATACAAACGCAAATGTATAATTTTGTTTAACTAGGACTTGTAGTTTTTGAGTTATCGTGTTCACAGGTACACAGACATACACATGCACACGTACACGCATACCCACACGTACACGCATACGCATACGTACACGCATACCCATACGTACACGCACACATGCACACGTATGCACCCAAACACCCACACACACACACACACACACACACACACACACACACACACAAACACACACACAAACACACACACACACACACACTCACTCACTCACTCACTCACTCACTCACTCACTCACTCACTCACTCACTCACTCAGTCAGTCACTCACTCACTCACTCACTCACTTACTCACACGCACACGCACGCGCACACACACTTTAAATCACGAGAAGTATTTTATGATTGTTTCTAGTAAGTAGAATATTGTAATTATCTTAGCCCTTTTGATCCCATGATATTTAATGATCAATTTAATTCTTATAATTAATCCGAAAGAATTACATATTGTATAATTAAAAATTTTAAACCTTTAATTGAGCAAACATTTATAGTTCATAATTTCATGTAGAGATACTCATTCCTTTCCACAAATAATTATTTGAAATTATACTAAATTAAATTTCCTAGTGAAAAATTTCAACTTATACAAACTTTACAGTAATAGAAATTGGTTTTATTCATAGCTTTTGTTTAACCCTCAACATTTTATAGCAACCACTTAAGTGTTCTATGGCTTTATTGAGTTGTACAAACGTTTATAATCCATTATAAAACCGTGCTAAAGTGGCCAGTATTAATTTATTAAATACGAAACAAAATTTGATTTAATGATAATAATGAAAGCATTACAACCTTTTAATTATGCTAATAAACGTTCTCTCCTAGTAATACTTTTAAACCTCTATTTATCACGGCGGACGTTGTCAAATTGAAGAATTTTTAACCGCTGATATTTGGAAAAAGACGTAGTTACCAACAACTTCGTACAATATTTTTACCCACATTAAGAGGTTGATTATGCAAAGAGTTGGAAGCATTCTATAATATCAATTCCTCCACCTATTTCTATACATAACAGCATATTTAATTTTTACTAATACTTTAGTGCTTCTAAACCTTCTTGTTTCACAATGTTGACAACACTAAATATTCATATGCAGATTTGAAAATTCTGTATATTTCATTAATCCCGGCATTCCAAAGTAAGTTTAGCATTTGCATATAGGGGCGCTTGTTTTACCCTAACCTTAACTACTCTCGTTGCCAATCCTTAAGACAAGCAACCCAATGATTGGGTAACAATAGTAACAATAGAATATGTAGGAGATACTGCGTTAAAAGTAGCAAATTTTACAATTACCTCAGTGAAATATTTTGTATTAAATAGTGAGTAATATGCATCTAAACCAAAGAAAGTAGTTTATTTGTTTACCTGTAGAACTGCGTTTGAACTTTAAATGAATGCCATTAATAAAGTTATATTGATTTAAATTAAATAATCTGTTATTATTTTCATTCCAGAGGCATGGCATGAAAGTAACATACAGTAAGTATAAAAGTAACACAATTACTTTTCGGAAAATCTAAGAAAATGAATTACAAACTGTGGAGTATCTTTTATTTATTAAAATAAACAAATTTCTTAACGCTAAAAACAAATTTAAAAAGATGTCTGCACAGTTGGAGGGACATCATGACACATGACACATGACACATATAGTTGAAATCACATTTTGCATACGAACATCGTTAAATCATCCACGATACTCTAGACACTGAATCCATATTTCAGTTCAATAACTGTTACTATTAGGCTCTAGACAAGTCAAACAAATACAGTCAATGTCATCGTCTTCAGCCTATGAAGACTCATTAACTGGCTGCTTATACTTTTTAACAGTTTTTCGGTGGATTTTTTCTAGTCTTACTTGGCAAAATAGTTCTCTTTGTATTTCGTCTACTTCCATACTCCTGTTTATATTTTCTTAGGCGCGTTAGTTAGAATTTCCGTTTTTCTTCTTCTTCATTCGCTATTTGAATTCTCGGACCAGCTCTCGAGAAACGTCGAATGGTTTGAAGAGAAAACTTTAGTGCATAATTCGGTTTCATTCAAACTTGTATGAATAGATGAGGTATGTAGTATAGAATCATTAGCTGCATTCCACCTTTGCAACCGCCTAGCGTTAGCTTCAGAATCAAGTAAATGAGCGTTATTTTAATAATTGTCGGTAACAGAAGACGGGGCAAAATTTACTTCAGGAAATATATTTCTGTTATAAAAGCTTACTCCTGTGCATCGAAGCCCTACGATCACGTTTGAAACCCTAATTGCTAAAGGATAAGCTGTTTTCATAATATTAGGAATATTATTAAACATCGTTTTGTTTGGATTATTACACATCCAGTTTCTGCAACTGTATTAGACATTTTCTTAAATGGTCAAAAAATTGCTCGATCTAACGGCTGCAACTTATGAGTGCAATAAGGTAATCGCATGGATTTTACAGTAAATAAGATATTGATTACTATGGCATCTGTTACTAATCTACGACTTTCTCCCGATGTCAGGGTTTCGCTTGTTTCGGGCCTCGTTTAATAACAATCCGTCTTAGCCTTTGTTCAGTAGTTACACCTGTTTCTTGAATGTTTCAGATAACCTTCGGTGGAAATTTATATCGCTCCATAACTTCTTTTAAATTATCAAAAATCATCGAAACATATTTTCGTTAAAGGGTCGCTCGGGATAAACTAATCGCTTGCGGTGTCTTTTTAGAAATCCTGTAAACCAGTCTGAACTACTTAACTGAATGTCATGCCACATTTCAAGAAACATTTTATGGCATGCGTTTACCAACTGATACGCCAGTTTCCTAACTTCTTTAGGTGGCAGCCCATAGTACAAATTTGAAGACTACATAACGTAGGTTCTTCATCAGAAAAAAACAAGCCTAACACTGCAAAAGCAAACCTTCACGTGTGTAGTACGCACTTTTAATTTATCCACATACTTTTTAATGTAACATGATAAATTTCATATTATATGCTGCTCCACTAGTGTTTAAAAGACTCTTTAAATTCGCTTTTATTAAATGTAATATCTGTCGTCCCCCTTATTTTTCTAATTCTTGATCGAAGCATTCTATAATTAATTTCAGTAAATGCAAGATTATGAAAATTATGTTCTATGGGGATGAAAGTAACACGTTACTTTTGTCCCATAAAGTAGCGTTACCTTTATTCCCAAATAGTATGTTGACAATTCACTTATTATAACCTCAGCCTATTATAATAAAATATAAACTTTAAATACGGATATCGATAAAGTAATACATCCACAATAAAATGGTATACAATTTCCTATTATAAAATACGAAAAAAGAGAAAAAATTTTATAAATTGTAAACACAATTTTCTCTATCAAATTTGTAACAAAGTTCACCATTTGTGAATAATTGAGTAAAGTGGAGTGGCTTGAAGTACGCTTCCTGTTATTCAATTATAGATCTACCGATACATTGCAAATGACCTTTTATTACCTCCATTACCCTGCTACCTTTGGCTCCGGTTTCCCTTATCATGATTTTTGAAAATAGTAACTTTTCAATAGAAAACATCTTCTCTTTTAAAGAAAACTATAGAATTATAAAATATACAAACTGTTCAACGGTTAGCATATAACAAATTTATCATCGTTTTTAATACAACAGTATCCAAGATAATCAAGAAGCACAAATGTTTAGCAGAAAGTAAAAATATTGACCTTTAATGTTATTATATTTGTTAATATCGTACATTTATTAAATGATACTACTTTTATTAGCTAAACTAAACGCCTTTCCTTAAAATAGTGTAGAAATGCGTCCGTAAACTACATACTAAAGTTTATACTATCTTTTTGCTAGTGTATCCAAACTTGTTGAGAATAGCAAGAGAATTGTGGGAAAGTGGTAATCATTAGCGGAATGCTAACAATAAGGATGTAGTGAAGTTACAAGATAGTTACATATAAACGCAAAATTTAGTAGTGGCGAGATGAGAGATCGGGTGTTTTCAGAATATACAAATGCTATCAAGCAACTACGTAGCATATATTGTCAATTGTATGAGGATCAAATTTATGAGCATCTCGGCCAATAGGAAATAGTCGCTACATAGTTTCTTGATAGCGTTCTCATATTCTAAAATTACCCATTGGCAGTTCGAATCGCTTCCACTGCAAAGCTCTCTGGTAAAGTTTGGTACACTACAGTAGAAAATAAATTAGTTTTGAAATGAGCGTCAATAAAATATAAAAACAGGTACACAAAATAAAGTGGGCGATACGAGCGGAAGAATCATTAACTACAGACGGAGGATAACATTATCTGTTTACATATTAAATCATATATATTTTAGCAACTTGCTTTGTGATTGTTGTATAAACAATTATCAGAAATGCAAGCAATTTTGTTGCGTGCAACATTGCTCTAATTATCGCAGTTCAAAAATTAGCATGCACCTTTTTCCAAAAGATGAAGCTGTAAAAAAATAGTCAATAGGTTTAAAGTTTTAATACATGTAAATTTAGCATTTGCTAATAAGGAATATTATTTTATAATGCTTACAAGATTTATGTTTCATCAAATCAGCTAGATAAACCCTTTTCAAGAAAGGAATTAGTATAGGTCCTGTTTTAGAACGGTTTTCATAAATAAAATAAGAATATAAAATTTGAATTGACCTTTTAACCTTTGCTAGCACTGCTGAACTCACATAGAAAGTATTGAATGGTTCCTTTCCAGGATGATTATATATGTGAATTGCGAAAAATTTCCTATAGTAGTATAATCAGAACGAGCACCTTGAATAGGTTCTCTCCAGTGTGAGGTATATATCACTTATTAAATGACGCTTTCGCCTACAATTATAATTACACTGAAGATAACTGAATAACCTCACCATATAAATACGCATATAGTTTACCGAATCATTACCTTAAAATAGTAAAATTTGAATTAGTCAGTGGTATGGTATGTTAAAATTAATATATTTCATGCAACAACTACGCACTATAAAAATTTCAGAACAAGAATTATTGCTAATCGATGATAATTTTTATGTATTATTATAAAACAATACACACACACACACACACACACACACACACACACACACACAAGCTTAACAAATGTTTGTTTTCCTCTTCCGAGGTCATTTTCGAGTCGGATAATCGTCATCTATTATCATGTTGTATCGCCAATTTACTTTCTATTGAAATTTACCTGAGGGTCCGCATCGCAACTGTAGATCACCAAAAAATTAAATATTTTACTTTAATGTCTTATGCTTATGCTGTTGTATATACAATAATAATGTATTTGTAAATGTCTTTAATGTAAAAAATAAATTGACTTGGAAACTACGGTTAACATGATAATAATACTGCCTGCAAGCTGTGGTTAGGTAATTTGTATAAAGTATCGTACTGTTTACTTCAAATTGTTTAACTAAGAAAGGAGGATACTTTAACAATTTATTACATATACAGTTTATTGATTAATAATTGAATATAAATCCTTTTAACTTTTACTTTCACTAAACAAACCAGTGTATAACGATAATATGCGTTAGGTTTAATGATCTTAGAAAATAATTACTGCAGTTGAATATTTCAAAACAAGGCCATCATACGTAATTGGGGATACGTCTAAAACAGAAATTATTAAGTATACCACTAAAAAATTTAACTAAAATATAGCGGAAATCTTTTCCAAATTAATTACAAAAAAATTACTAATTTATTAAATATTGTAGGTTTTCTTTGCTTGACTCCTATTTATGTTACGTACAAGATGGGGTTTAGTTTGACAGCAATGACTCCTTTTACGATACCAGCACATTATTAACTGTTAGTAATTAAAACTATTGACTTTAGCAAACAACGTAAATTAAATGGAGGTTATAGAATGATTAATTACTCCAAAATCTCCAATTATGGTACTTTCAACATAAATTATATAGTTTAATTTTCATCAGTACCTGTATTTTTTGTTACTGATATATCATCAATACATATTCGCTTCTTAAATACATGTACGTATTTGTAAATTCATATAGCATCTAGTTAATAACGTTCCCATGTAAGGTAGGTGATTCGGTACTTTTTATAAAATATGTTAAGGGCCCCATCCATGTGGCTGTCCATATTTTAAGATGATTTTTTTCAATCGATTCATCTCTATAATTCGGTTTTAGTTCTAATACTTATAAATTATCAATGTTAAATTGCTTATAAATAGTTCTTCCTATATTATTGCTTAATTGC
This sequence comes from Phrixothrix hirtus, assembly GCA_024586415.1. Lineage (NCBI taxonomy): Eukaryota > Metazoa > Arthropoda > Insecta > Coleoptera > Phengodidae > Phrixothrix > Phrixothrix hirtus. The sequence continues at coordinate 20,185 of JAHWXV010027274.1, forward strand.
TATTTCAAAGGTAATAAAATGCTCAAGGATATATAAACAAATAAAGAATAAATTAGTATAAAAACTAAGATGCACTTGTAATTAATGTGTTTTCTTTGCCGAACCATAGCCAATTCATTACCGTTTACAGTAACAGCTAGTATTGAACTTCGAAATCAGTTTTTCTTTACTTTACTATACAAGGGCAATTAACCATTTATTGTTCCTAACATAGCTGGCGTTGACTAACAAATGAAAAATAAATCATTTATTGACGCTAGTGTACAAGTTTCATTGGTCTAATCGTTTTGAATTAAAAGTTAATAATTTAATATTCTATTGTGGCATCTGAATCTTTTAAGAAATGTATAAAATGGCAATGAGAGTAGGATGAAGAATCTTTATAAAAAGAGCTTGTCGCTTCTAACAATTCATATGGATATGACTGAAATATTTCATAGTTCTGTGGCGTCATATCAAATTATCATAAACTGGTCAGGAGATTTTAAATTTATTATAGAGCGTGACCGCCGAAAACTGCCAGTACTAAATAAAGTATTGATTTGGTTCAGGGTCATTTGGTCATGTTTATAGTGAAGAGATACGGATTTTATGTAGACAGCATGGAAGAAATTTTGCACGTTGCACTTTCTCTTAAAAAAGTCTATCTGTCTTGGGTATCAAAAATATTAACGCTTGGTCAGAAGCGTGGCAGAGAAGTCTCCTCTGAGATTAATTTGGTGATAATTCAGATGAACACTTACAAAAACTAGTAACAGTGCATGACAACTGGATTCATCGCTTACTCAGGGTCACAACGTCACAGTATAAAATGTCAGCTTTTGGTCGATTATCTGCCACAAGGGTACACCATAATATGTGGGTATTATACAAGATTAATATCAAAAGTTATTGAAAAAATAAAAGAGAGATCGAGGAAAGTTGAAGGGTGACGCCCTGCACTATCACGATAACAGTCAGGTTCACAAAATCTATGTTTTCAAGGTTTGCTATTCATAATGCTGGTTTAGAAATTTTATAATAACCCGCTTATTTGTCAAATCTTGGCTCTGGTGACAACTACCTATTCTTTAAGTCAAAAGGACATCTTCGGGAAACTCGCCCTTTGGACAACGAACGTGTGACAACAGCAGTAAATAAGTGGCTTGTAGAATAAGTAATGCAATTATTTTCAAAGATATTCAAGCACTTTAGCGTCGATCCACAAAATGTATTAATCAGGCAACTATGTCGAAATATAAAATAATTATAGGTTTCTCAATTATTGCCTATTATGTTAGGGACAATAATTGATGAACCGTCTCTGTGTGTAGTAAAAGAAAGTATGTAATTGCGCAGACAAACTTCTGACATTCATGAATTTACACATTGTAAATTTCCCCCAGCTAAAAAGTACCGTTTCTAAAGGTCAAAATTTGCGTGTGCTCTAGTTCGATTACCAGTTTCAAAACCAAGGGAGGTATTCATAAAGCTTTGTTAAATGAGTTGATACATAGCGATTATGTTAAATTAATGACTTCGTTAAATAAAATTTGGTGTTCATAAAATAACAAATGATCCTTTAACAGAAACGTTACGTAACATTTTATTACATTTACAGGGTGGCAACAGCGTTGTTTCCATATTAATGCAACTAACTTTAGGCATTAGTATATACCGGGTGATTCAAAACGTATGCTTATTAGGCATTTCATTTGGAGTAAAAAATTATAATATACTCACATCCGATTCATAAGGGTTACTGAGATAGTGAAGCAAAACTGTTTATTTAGTAAATGACATCTTAAAAAATAACTAGCTAACAGAAAACAATAGAAAACGAATAATAATCACAATAATTGTTCAACGTGGTTGCCGTTAAGTTGTATGCATGCTTCAAAGCGACGAACAAGTGAGTTCTGTGTACTGCGAAATTGTTCGAGCCGTTGACGAATTTCTGCAGCAGCTTGATGAAGTCGATTCATTAAATGTTCTTGACTTTCTATTGGAATAAAGTAGACTTTTTCTTTCGGACAACCCCATAGATAAAAGTCTAACGGACTCAAGTCTGGTAAACGAGCTAGCCATTGAACTGGACCTCAACGCCGAGGATATTCGTTATTCAACCAAGTTGTTACAGCACCTGCAGTATGAATAGGAGCTCCATCTTACCATTGATAATAATAATCACTAGTACACTAAACTGACACAAATCGTGAAGATAAGACAACTTACTACTCACGAATAAATTGGTTGACAGAATGTGTTCGTTGTTATTTTTCATGGCAACTAAATGTAATCTGCAGTTATAAATAAACAGGTTTTCCCCATTATCTCAGTAACCCTTCAGAATCGGATATGGGTATGTTATAATTTTTTACTTCAAATCACCTGCCTAATAAGCCCCTAGAGTATTGTCCACACCTTTTGAATCACCCTGTATAAAATCAATGGTTTAGGTTACGTTGTATGTCATCTGTTTTATTTGTTTATAATCAACTGGGTGTTTGTGGAATATTTTGTATAATAATGGCCAAAAATACAACTTGTGTTGAATAGACGTTAAAAAATTTAATTCTTGATTCTACTGCTTCAAAATGACACGGGAGAGTATTTCATATAAATTTTATGCTGAAAATCATAAAGAGCCACTGTTACTAATTAAATGTTCAGACAAACATTTTTTTAGCTAAATGAATTTTTTTTCTAATATAACTTTTCCTTTTGATGTAAGTACAAGAATTTGTCTAAATAATATATTTATATTATTTATATATTTTTATAGATTTCAATATTTAAGTTCAACCAATGTTTCGCGTTTAAGTATTAATTTTTAAAGAAATATATATTTAGCTGAAGAAGGATTAATAACCTGCAACGAACGGAAACATATTTTTCCAAACTTCATCAACTTACAACAGATAACTAATAATATTAAAAAATATTGAAACATCCTTTCGTTTTTTAATATTTAACCTAAAATTCTGGCCTTTTTTACCTGAAGTACATATAATTTATGACAATTAATTTTATTTATATTTATAATTACATCGAAAATGATATTATAGAGAAAATTTTATGGATTTTTTTAATGGCAAACAAAAATTAGAAACTGTTAAATTTAATAATCAATCATTCTCCAGTGGTTAAAATAACAGGCTGTTATTTAGCATATAACGAAGTGTTTAAACAAAACATGCCCTTATGGATACCAAACTCAAGGTTAAATATTATATCAGTTTAGCTAAATGTATCTTTTGTTAAATCATATAACAAGGAGGTATTGCAATTGTTTTTTATAAATAAGAGATCTGTTAAATATATAACGGTATGTTATATTTTAACAAAGCTTTGTGTATACCGCCCCACAGTTCTTATTTAGCATTTATATTAAAATCAAAAGCTGATTGCATTTTACTTTAAATTCTATAGGAAAATTGGATTTGTTTTGATATTATTCTCAACATTGCTAATAAAATGCTATTATAAGCAATTATACTGGATGATGGAAATAATAATAAGAGAAGTTTCGTCAAAATCTTGTGAACGTATAATTGTATTACAAATAATGGCAGAGCCATCTATTGCTTATATTAGGAGGTATTTTAATATAAATAATATAAAGAAGAAGATTCTTCCTAAAAATGGAACGAATTTTAAAATTTAATTCGGCACAAGTGAACAGCTGTGCTGTGTCACGCTGTTTGGAAATGCAAACTTTTATATTTTTACCTATTTAGTTAGGTTAAAGATCTTTTGGTGAGAAGCCTTAGAATTGTCCATTTTA
>JAHWXV010027280.1:0-18215 GCA_024586415.1 Phrixothrix hirtus
TTACAATACAAAATGTCAAATTTTACGAATATGGCAATAACTTATTACACTAGCGACATCTAGTGGTCATTTGTAACAGCATAAAAGGCAACCCTCGTACTAATCACGATTGAATGATTTAGCTTTGAACTCATTCTGAATAAGGAATTAACTTCAATAATGGGGATAACATGATGATAATGCCTAAAATTCAGATCCAGCCTAATATAAAAAAGTTTTGTGTTAAAATAAATGCATCGTTATTTTGAAGTACGCTTAATAAAATATAATACAAATCCATATCTATATTTTAATAGCATATTAAACTAAGAGTTAAATTTCAATATTGCTACTCAACCCTCTCGCTAAGTTTCTCTAGGAATTTTTGATATCTCTCTCGTATATAATACATTAAATGCAAAGCATACTATTTTTCATCATAAACTATTTAGAAATCTATTACCGAGTATCACATGATGGTGTTTACCTAAACATCTTTAACAATGTAAGTAAAATGTATAAAATTGTCGGTAAAAGGCTATTTAAAGAAACGAAAACTAATAACAGATATTTTAGTGAAATATCCGCTCATTAAGATTAATAATACTACGATAATTAATTTTGCGTTACATGATTACTATTTATAAATGTTTTAAGATAAGTTGTGTGACGTAAAAAGGCCAAACTACGAAGATATAATTTAGAATTAATTATGCACAGAGTCGGATTGTCTTTAGTGGGCCCTAGACAAAATATAAATCGGGGCCCCCATTTATTTTCGATTGACGGCATATAAGCATTGTGATTTAATTTTTGTTTAATTCTATAAATGTTTATTTAATGCGTCAATTTCACGCATTCCGTTCCTGCATTCTTATCTTTAAAAAGGGAATAATTAATTTTTATTTGCAATTTGTAGTTGCATAAATCAAATTTTAAAGTTTCTTGTTTCGTTTTGTAACATTGCTAAATTTATTTGGGTTATTTCTATTATGCATTTCTAGAGGGTAGAAGGTACCAAATTTCAATTTAAATAGATAATACTCATCGTTTTGATTTTACTGCTTTTGCGGCGAATTTGGCACAGGTAAGATTATTTCCGGTGACCTTGTTTTGTTTCGAAAGTAATCAATGTTATTTAATTTAATTGTATTATGGAAAATTTGATGCAAGGATTTGTTTCCCGTTTATTTCAAATTGTGGAAAGCCCATCGATCTTTATTGAATTTGGATATTATCAGCAGTTTACTTATTTCACCAAAGCTAAGTTTCGAAGAAGTTGGAGTTATTGCGACCCACTTGGGTGCCGCTTCCGATATTTTTTAAACGACATCCTCGGCGTTGGAAGTCGTATGGTGTTTCAATTCATCGACACTGGATAAACAAATAAGTGTATAAAGATTGCTTTATTTAAAAGCTGATGCTAATAAATGCAGTAAATAGAGTTTATGTTTTGTTAAGCCTTTATAGCAATTCGTTCTTTAGTACTCTCGTTTTACTAAAATTATGATTTAATTTATAAGCAAATACGTGAAATTAATAAAGATCATATTACGTTAACACTTGATAGGCAGTTGATCCTTATAAACACTTTGGATTTAAAATTATTATTTTTCAATTAGTTTAGTCATCGTGTTTAAATAATAAAGATGCTCCAATAGTAAAACTAATTAGGCATTGCTTTGTTCATTATATATTATTTTATCTTTTTGAACTATAATGGTTATTTAATTTAATTAGAATTGTAATCTATGATGTTATCTATCGTTATTTGTTATCGAATCAATTGTTGTTGAATAACAGGTGATTTTTATTGACTTATGTGACTTTTGCGAACTTTGTCGGCAGCAGGGCCCACATTAAGGGAAAAATCTCATGATTACTCCGGCAGTTGCTAGATCGGGATTTGATTAATTAAATTTTGTTAGGCAAGAACCTTCTTGCGTAATAATTATTTTAGCAAGCTAAGTAATACCATTACAAAAGGAGGCGACTATGTAGACGATAACAATTAGTTATAAGATTGTAATATTAAACCTCATTTTTTCCAATAGTCTCGTTATTTAATAGCCACACATTGTATTCTAACCTTTAAGGTCTAAAATTACTGAAATTTTGAAACATGTCTTCGTTGTTCCAAGTATGTACAGTCAAGAACGAGAAGTGCATACTCAATTGAAAATGAGATTCACTTGAAACTCAATAACCATACAAAAGCATTAGAAAGCGCCTCCTTCTCATAACATCTGTATTTGAAATGGCGCGTGTGATATCTCTATTAAGAATGATTGTAATACAATGTATTTTAGTAACTGCATATTTCAAAAGGAGAGCATGCTAATAATTGATAAACCTTCAATGCGGACAAATTTATGTAAACCAATTTAAACCTTGGGGTAGGCATGGAGTTCTTATTCTTATTGTACATAAAGCATGGTGTAAACATTATAAGAGTAATATTTGACACGTGTATACAGTACTTAAACAAATTTATAGTTTCTTTTAATTAAAAGATTTAACAAATTTTCGCATAAAAATAAACAAATATGGACATGTTTACTTTACATTTTACTACGAATCGTGTTTAAAAACATGCACCCTTTCTTATAGGTCAAATTATTTTTCTGTACGCAGTACGTTAATCTCATTAGCCGTTGTAATGTTTAACAATTGAATTAGGATCTTTTTCTATAAATTTCATACTTATTGATTATCAATTTATTTACGCCATGACGGGAAATAACTGTGTTTTAATAATAATTGTACTCACATCAAACAGCCGAAGGCTGACTCTTTCTGTATATACGCATTGTACCGTCAGTTGAGTTTGCGCTCGATGCCGATAAATAAACCGTCCATCAACAAAAAATAGAAATAGCGAGATGTGTAAGTAATTAAAACGTACATAAAATATCAATTAAACTCCTAACGATTATGGAAGTATTCATCCACAGCTTGTGTGCAAACTTAGCTGACATGGCCGGTATTTAAAAAATTAGCTCAAATTAAAAACAATCCGACTCTTTATATAAAATATATGAAGCAATAGGGTGTCAATCGCAATAATGCCCGCATTATTGCAAATGATAAAAATTCAATGGATAGTTTCTTGGAAGTTGAGGAATAATTGAAAGCTCACTCTGCTTATCACGGACAACCGATTTATTCGCACAAAATAAAGTAGAGCTCAAAATTTTATTTCAAATATTTTAAAACGTATTGTAGAAGATCAAAATTGTAGGCAGTAACGTTAGGTATACTTCAGACACCTTGTTAAATATCACAACGCCTTAAATTTTCATTGAAATTACCGGCTGTGCCGCTTTATATCGATTGTTGGCCATTGTTACAAAATGTATTGCCCGACTACTTCCGACAATACGCGAGATGGTGACGAAGCGTCATTAATCTGCAATATACAGCAGATGGCGACAAAACATTAGCGTAGTGAAAGCTTATCAGTAGCGCAATCGCCTATTTTTAGACAATTTGTTGAATTATTATAATCAACTGTAACTACGTCAGTTATCATACATGTTTATCCATTAATTAGTTGATTTATACTTATTCTTAGCTATTTCTAAAGTTATTTTAATAGGTAACACAGGCACACAAGAAGAAAAAAGCTGCTGTTCGCTAGACTACACCGCCATATTTATATGCTTTGGGGTCGCTGGATCCGAATTCATTGTCCGTTAAACCCCATCACGTCATCATTTGTCCCTAACCTCAAAAAGTTACCTAAAAATCGTTAAAACGGCCCTTTTTAAATTGAGAAATGAGGCCTGACAAGTATATCTATATGTTCTTGTCTGTTAAACCCCATCACGTCACCGTTCGTCCCTAACCTCAAAAATACCTAAAAATCGCTGAAACGGCCCTTTTCAAATTGAGAAATAAGGTCTCACAAGCATACCATATCGAGTAAATCCTACTACCACGACAGATAGTGAAGGCGATGACAACTGCCCCAAAAGGGGATGTGTAGAATGATTCACTTTACGGTCCATCGAGGAAATGATACCCTGCAGGGAGCGTTAGGATGTGAGGATGAAGCCGTAGTGTGTCCATCGACGAGTTGACGCTGTCCTCGTCAAAGGCGGAATGCCTTCATATTTAGGCTTGCGGAGGTATGAGGGCTATCCCGCTAGGACGACTGACTTACATGTGATCGAACCAGGATCCATAATGCGCGGGTTTTTCTGTATCACTATGGGACCTAAAAAACTTAAAAACACATATTACACATATTACTCATTTGAGAAGTACGACGCATTTTCCATCACAAGTTAATGTTGAAACTTCAACCTCTAAACATTCTTGCGATACAAATTCTGATATATTCTGCTACATTATGTAGCGAATATATCACAAAAAATTATAAAAAGCGTTTACAAAGATTTTTTCATTTTTGATATATCAAATCAAGACAAAAATGGGTGCCACACAGAGTCTGCAGTGGTAGTTATACGATGTTGAATCGTGTGGAGAAAACTAAAGATAATAAAAACATAAAATTCGTATGGAGAAAACTAAAGATAATAAAAACCTAAAATTTGCTATACATACACTTTGGGAAGAACCGTTACGTAAAAAAGCTTGTTACTTTTGTATGATTGATCTAACAGGATTCAATAGAAAGAATAAGAAAAGTATTGTTTACGCAGATGTTCCTACTGTTACGAATCCTATAGAATCACCAAAAGGCAATAACAGGAATATTGAAGATGCAATAGCGAGTTCGAACTCTTCTCAGAGAACCTTGAAATTAGCGATGATTCCGAAGTAGAAAATAATATCTTCGATGAAGTGGAAAGGAGTGAAACTGACGATGTTCACGTTCTATATGATCAAAACAAAGAGGTACCTACAATTTTCACGCAAGAGGAATTGAATGATATTGTTGGAGATCTAGGGTTAGCTAAAATAGAGCAGAACTTCTGATGTCAGCTTTGAAGAATAAAAACATGTTATCAGAAGGTATGAATGTCAGCTATTCTCGAAATAGAGAAAAAAATTTCATGAAGTACTTCACAAAGATGGAGGAGCCTTTATTAGTGTATTGTCACGACATTAATGGATTGATGAAAGAGCTGAAGCCAAATGTTGACAAAGATGAAGGCTGGAGGTTATTCATCGATTCTTCTAAACAGAGTCTGAAAGCAGTTTTGCTCAATAATACCAACTTTTTCGCACATTCAACAGAATTGGAAGAGGATTACAGTAATATGAAGCTAGTTTTAGAGAAAATTAAATATTTAGAACGTAAGTAGCAAGTCTATGAGGATCTTAAAGTTTTGAATATGATATTAGGCCAACAATCAGGCTTTACGCATTTCCCTTGCTTCTTATGTTTTTGGCGTAGTCGAGGCCGTGACAATCACTATAAACAGAAAATATGGCGAAAGAGAACTTCGTTTGAACCAGGTTCCAACAACATCATTGCTAACCCTTTAGCTGATCTAAAGAAAGTATTGCTCCCACCTCTTCATATAAAACTTTGTCTAATGAAGCAATTCGTCAAGGCTCTCAAAGGAGAAGGAAAATGCTTCGAATATGTAGGAAAACAAATCCCAGGAATATCTGATGCAAAACTGAAGGAATGCACTTTCGATGGACCATAAATTCGAAAAATGTTGTAGGATGAGAATTTCATCAAGTCAATGAATCAGAATGAAAAGGCTGCGTGGATTAGTTTTAAAAAAGTGGTAGAGAATTTCTGGGCAGTCATAAAAGTGATGACTACGAACAAATAGTAGGGGATATGGTGAAAAAGGGATGTTTGATGAATCTCAAGCTGCACTTTTTGAATTCTTATCTCGATTATACCCCAATGAATTTTGAAGACTATAGTAAGAAACAAGGAGAACGATTTCACCAAGATCTAAAAGTAATGGAGCGTCTCTATGAAGGGAGATGGGGTATAAATATGATGGCTGACTACTGTTGGACTTTGAAAAGAGAAAATGTACGAAAGGGAGTCAAACGTAAAAGAAAGCCGCTTCATAATTGTTTCGAGGATAAAAAAGTTAGATACCATAGAAAAAAGTGAACATAGAATTGTGATAATATTTGGAGTTGAAGAGAAATTCTAACCTGTTAAGGCTAATCTGACTTCAAAATTCAAATTCAATATCCCCAAAAACATATAAGTAGTCTATTGCCTGCAGATTTAAGTCGTCAGTGTTCATTTTGAGGTATTTTTTAAGGTTGGGGTGATGGGGGTTTAACGGACAACGGATTCGGATCCAGCGATCCCGAAAAGCGAACAGCGCCTCTTTTTCTTTTTGTGTGCCTGTGTAATCTTTTAGAAAAACGAACCTTCCAACACGACCACCGTACCTACCCCCTTAGTGTAACATCACTACCAAAAATTTGTACACCCTGTGTTTCAACCTATAGAAATGTTGCATAATTCGATACAGTTGCAGACAGTTGAGTAAATAATTGTAATTATGTTTTTAAAACCTTAACAAATTTTCATTTAAGGACTTGTTTGATAAGAACTCTTAATTTTCAAGTCAATTACCTTCAAATATTTTCGAGTATTTATTGTTGTTCATGATAAAATGCTTTTATAATACCATTTATTTATACCAGAGGTCGGGATCCAGGTGCTTGCGAGCACATGAACGCCCTTTGGGCATTATCAATGCGCCCTCAAATCTTATTCTAACTTCGCTTATACACGTTATTCCACTATAAATACAATATAATTCATAAATTTGTGCATCCTTGCTCGATTCAAATGTTGTGATGTGCCCCTGATATATAAAAGGTTGCCGACGTACCTAGGAGTATAATGGAATAATTTAAAAGAGTCCTTAAATAATATTGCAACACCTGCACCATGATAGTATATCAAATATCGTAATTGCATTAGTTGCTGTTTTTTGTTAAATAAAACATGATAATTTTCACAATTAGAATTTAGACAAAGTTTTCTTAAAGTTCGCATATTTTGCTTCTTCTACTCAATAATTAGCTTAAATACCATTATTTTAGCAATGGTTTCTTTGATAAATGGTAGCAAAGAAAATTATCCGATGATCGAAAAACGGGGCTTTATTTTGTAGTACATAAGACTTAATGTATATCTCCAAACTGTTTTTTGAACTCTACTAAAAACCGAACTTCGTGGTTTACTTCTTCGTCCAAAGGACGTTGAAACGTTGAAAGATGTATATTTTTTCAGGGAAAAATTTAAAAACACGCCTTCTTTTCGGATAATTTAGTCAATATATGTTTGGCACATTAAAACTCCTTACTAGGATGAAAATTTTATTGGGAAATAAAATTGCACCAATGGTCAATGTAATCATGCGCAGCTGATCTAGGTTTTACTTTTTAGCGTTAAATCATTGTGGGGTGTAAAGTGAGATTTATTTATGACAGTAGTCTAATACAATTGCCGCAGTTAGTAACAACGATCTTGAAATGTTTGAATTATTTATTAAGTCCTTCAAAACAGTTTGTCGCCAAAACAATCTTGATAAATTTGAAGTATACTAAGAATAAACCGATAATAGATACAATTAGAGTGATAAATATACATACATAATGTAGAAATGTTTCTAGGAAACATTGGAGCAAAGGCTTCTTCTCTAGTAATAATAGTTTGTTTTATTTTAGCATCGTTTAAATCCATATATAGATTTTTGGTAACTTTAAGTAATTGGAGAAGCACACAACATAATTATATTTGTTTAGAGCAAATATAAAGTGTATACTTGGCAAACAAAGTTTCCGCGCCTGTATTCTGGTAATAACCATATTTTTTTTAATTATTTTATTTTAATATACTGAAATTTTTTATTAGCAGAATTTATGTATGTATATAGATCAAGAAATGTTTTTAATGTGTTGCGTACACATCGAGTAATTTAAATTGTATAGTAGCAGACGCAACGTTTATATCAGTTTTTTTGTTTAAGGCTCATTTGCACCATTCTCGCTTAGATCTAAGCTGTAGTTAAATTTTGTAAAATTATCGCCGCCACAATTGCTTCTATGGCATAAAACAAAGTTTAATTTAAGCGTACATATTGTAAATGGCTCTAAGTCCCGTAGTAGATGTAAATGTAATACATACTTAACTGTTAAAGTTTACAATGTGCCATTTTAATTCATGAAAACCAGTTATAAAGACCAAGGTTTAAAGTATTCAAGTAACTTTTATACGTTTAAATAAATAAGATATTTATTTCCTGGAATAATAAAGTTTTCGCTCTTTCAAACGACGAATACATAATTTAGAAATATTGTGTCCAGGCCAAACGATTTGCTAATGATAATCTAAATTATAGATGATTGTATTTCTATATACAGCATATAGCTACTATTAAATCGGAATTAAATTTTTTTTTAATCTACAGAGATTGACAAATATCTTTATTTTTTTAAAATGAATAAGTACGTCGGTGGTTTAAACCTGATTTGGACTGGTTAATAAATTTATTATTGAGATCTTTTAATTTTTGTTAATTTATTGATAAATTTTGAATGATTATTTGAACTAATTTTATTACAGATATTTTGTGTTGTTACAAATACGGTTCATTAAAAATTGTATTGATCTTACAGAAACAATGAATTAGATGTAAAAGATAAAATTTGTTTTTCATCAAAACATCAAAACATTAATGATGTTTTGATACATATTTTTTGATAAACTACTCAGGTGAGAACACCGAGTACTTAATCATGACACGTCTCTCAGTCTTCCTCTTCTTCATTTTAAAAGTTTTAATTATTTAATTAGTCTTTTGCTGTCACACTTATGACATTTTCGTTTCATGAATTCAATTATTTTTAGGATATCACAGTGATATCATTTTAAAAAATAAATACCTCAATAGCAGTAGCAAAATGCGAGCCTAATAAACACCATTGTGTAACTTGGGACAGTAGAAACACAAGCAGATGCATGAAAAGTGGGCATATGATTAATAAGATCAACGCGATTGAGAATTCGACAAACCATTCTTGATAAAACAATACGAAACAGAATTGAAATTAACTACAGCATATCTTTGAGTGTAACAAAAACAAAAAACAAAGAAATAACAAAATATAGCTGAATGATGCTAGAATGATAAAAAATATAAAAGTCAGTATGACTTCTAAAGAACTGAATATAATTGTGGAAAAAACATAATTGTTTACTGCCTTTATTCTCCGCGAGGGGCGGAACCACGTACAATGTGTCGAGGTTTTTCTTTTAATATATTATCTAGGTTTCTGATGGTAGCTAGAACATCCTCGTCATTTTTCTAGTTGTTGTCAGTGGCAATTGTAGCGTCAGTATAGGATTTCCCCAGTTGCATTCTGGAATAGTATAGTTTTTACATAGCGGGATTTTTCTTCCTATTTTTAGGGTGATTGCTGATTCTACCTTGGGCTTCTCATATTTGAACGAAGGATGCCCTCCGAAGAATTTAACACAACGGTAAGGCGCGGGACATGTGTATTTCACATGTCCAACAGTCAGGTACCTGTAGCATTCGATGCTAACCTAACGGTGAATTATGTATTTCATGTCGAAAGTTTTCTTTCCGTCGAAATTCTTCGAGGTGTTCACCAAGTTTTATTTTTGTTGCCAAGTCTTATTATGTTATTGAAATCATGTTCTAGTCGAGAAGGTCTTTCTATTTATACTAGTAGCATGGTCTTCAGAAGTCCACTGATAACTATTTCCAACTATTTTCCTTCTTCTAAGTGGTAGAAGAAGCGGAGTTCTTTTAGTTCATCTGGAATACGTTAGAATTCTCTCGGGCGTCGTCGCTTGCGCTATGCGCCTTTAGGATCTCGGAGTTATGTGATGGTTTTCTGCAATGCGAATTATTATCGACGGTGGGGAACGAGTTTTCTTGTTTTTCGTATCTTCTTTGGTGGTATCGTTTAAGTTTGTTTTCCTTCTGATACGATCAGAAAGAATATTCAGGGGAAATTCTTCGTTTGCCAACGGTCGCTTTCAATGGTGTTTTTTAGAATGTTCTGACTTCTCGTCGATGGGTGTTGAGTAGATATTCATTCTCATTTAATTGAAGGAGCTTTCCTTTTATGGTTTCCCTCCTTCCTTGGAACGTTTTCCTGGTTGTTTCAGCTTTTACAGATAGTCGTTTAATCGGCTTTGCTACGCCGCCTTACATTTTACGTTATTTTATCATTTCTTTTTGGATAAGAAAATATTTTTCGTTAATTGAGCATTGAATGCTTCTGGGTTCGATACTTGTTGGTGCCCTTTATCTTGTGGTAATCTCTCGTATGGATTGTATACATCCAAATGTTCATTATCAGCTCTCGGGTCATGACTGGTAGTGTCTGGTAGGCCTGATGACCTCTTTTCTTTCATCCTAGCTTTCAGACTTTGCCTATCTTGAACCCCGATTAACAGGGATGCACTTAAGACTAAGAATGGTTAGACCTTAACAGTATGCAATCCATCGAAATACAAGCAGCAGGGGCTTGATGAATTGATCTATTTACGTTGCGATGTGAGTCATCAATACTAAAACAGGCATAACCTATGTTCGTTCTGCGTAACCTGAGATGAAACGAATCACTGCTTCGGTTTAATACACCCTACTTTATGGTTACTTTACGGGTTTGCTGCTTGAAGTACACTCAAAACAGAAATCGTTGATTATAAAAATTATTTGGATTTTATTCAATACATTGTTACAAAAAGTAAATTAAATTACTCTTAGAGAGGTTGTTGAATTTTCGTAAAAATAAGAAACAAGCTATTAAAATGCTATTACGTTCTACAATAATGCACCGTTGTCTTAAGTTTTAAATAACTAAGTGAGATTAGAAACAGATTATTACCATTCTAAGGTTATTCGTTCCGAAAAAGATTAATTCCCATTAGAACTATCGCTAATTCCACTTCACTATCACTAGAATCATTCTGACTTGTGCTTTGTATAATCAATGGCTCGGTTACAATGTCCATAAAAATTTCCGGTTCAACATTTTCTGTTTTTATATTTTTAAGTTTAGCACATACTGCGTTCTTATACTTCGCTGTAACTGTAGCAAAGCGTTCCTCTGCTAACTTTTGACATTATGCAATTTTTTTACAAAAATTTGTTTAAACTATCAGAATGACAGTTAACGGAACACTGATTTCCCTCGGACCTCGGAATGTACTAGGCGTGTTTTGGCCCCCCAATTTACACGCGCGCAGTGAAACTTTTCCCCAGGTTACGCCGAACGAACTGTACGTAAATAAGTGGGAATTTCCTTAAATTTCTAGACTAACTATCTTTGATTAATTGAAACTAGACATCTGTTAGCCATTTTGTTTGATTTTAACTTTAATCCAAAACACACGTGTCGATATGTTTTTGAAAATGTTTAAAATCACTGAATGCGACAATCAAATTTGGGAAACGAAGGCCCCAATCGGCACAAATTAAAAACTTTTCTCTATCGTATTCATCTGTGAAGAATGGGCTAAATGATTCAAGTTAAGAAGAAAAACGATGCAGGCTTCGGTCGGCCTGAACTGCTGATTTTTGAAGTACTACGCAGATTTGCTGCACCTTTTGTAAGACACCATCAACGCATAAAGGCAGAGGAAACAATTCGAGGTATTAGTCTACTACACAACAACTACTTGTGCATACAACCATTACTGTCAAGGTTGCCATGAAAAAACACGGGTTGATATGTCCCCAAGCCACGCCCTTTATCGTAGACTTGGTCTCCAGAGCTTACTATTGTTCACAAAAGTGAAATTTGAATTGCGGGATGGAGGTTTAAGACCAATGAAGACATCCAAATAGCCACTGAAACCCATTTTGCCACCAAAAAGGTGTCAAAATGGTATTTTATTTCCCTTTTTACCGCCCTGTCGGCCTGGGTCTGAAACTTACCCACTTTACCACTACAATGACATTATGTATAAGAAGATAAAGAAGAGATAACTTATTTGTAGTTTTTCAAACTTTAGATTGAAGGTTATACCTTTATACACCTCATTTTCCTCTTCCTACAAATACGTCACAATTATCCACTCTTATTTTTGTCAGGTATTAAAATTAATATTATTACATTTCCACATACATACATATGTACATATTTTTGTTGTGATTTTTTCAATATGCTATTGTTAAGATAACCCAATATTTTGTGTTTTTGTGTAATTTCAATATTGCATTACCACAAATTTCTAAAAATAAAACTTTATTTATTTACTTATAATCTTTCAATAATTTTAATGTTTACTTTTTTAATATCTAAATGGAAAGTTTATTATCGATCATCCATGACCATTGTGACACAACTGAGAGAAACCTATGATGTGTAAATTCTGTTGACGCATCATATACATATTCGTATGACACTGAATGCATTTTAAGTTATCAATCAACACGTGTAAATTTGCGCCTTGTCTAATTATAACAATAAACAGTGTGATGTTTTCAAAGTTTAATATGGTAAACATACGACACTACACACATTTAAATTTTTAATGGTTTTATTTACAGAACCTTTTGCTTCATTTCTTAAGTTCAACGTTATCCTACTTTGTACATACAAAAATAGATTAAAGTATATTTGCTTTACTTTTTAAACATTTGTGTTTTATTCTCTTTTTATTCATATTTTACAATTTTAACCCTTATTATCATGTATATTAAATAGTTACGTTTAACTCTAAGAATACGGTTTAAAATAATTTAATTAGTTCTGTCAAAAGACGACCAAAAAGTTTCTAGTTCCATAATGAATTAAAATTTAATCTTGTTACTACAATCTTATTTATACATGTAATCTTTATATGACTGAAGGTCTTTTGAGTTCGTCTTGGATACTTTCTGCCATTTAAGAAATTAGTACTGCTATGGTTACAAATTATAAAAATTATGAACCGTCAGTTGAAGTTTCGGGGAAATAGTAACTGGTATTTATTTCCCTAGGAATTTAACATTGACAGCTTTTTAAAAATACATCGTTTGTCTAGAGCGCAATTACACTAAAACCTCTTTCGAACGGACTTCTTTGGAGAAAGCAAAAGCCCGTACAATGGAGGCATTCTAAAATTTAAAGCGGTTGTTCATTTACTTTTATGTTTCGACATTCCTACATAAGAGTGCCAATAACAGATAAATATTTAGCTTCTTAATATACATATAATAGAAAAATATTTTAAGTAGGTACACAAATAAAGACAGGAAATGACAGATTACTAATTCTCTGTCAACAGTGCATAAGGTTTTTACAAATGTAAATATATACAATAGAAAATTTTGTATAAAATATTAAATACTACTACCAGGAAAACCCTAATGATTTTGTCGGTCATGTATTCCAAAAACGAATAGCTGACGTACAATAGTTTTAAAAGTTAAAAATTTTATTAATCTAAACGTTTTCGTTCGTATAAATTAGTAATTCAATGCGAACATTATCAAAGATTTTTCCTTATTAAAAAGGTTCAGTTATTGTCATGGTAGCAAAGTCTGATTTGATTTTATTAATTTTGTGTATATAAGTACTTCGTTGTGTAGATGCTTTATTTGTAATTTTTGTTGTTTGCATGCTTCTTGTTCTTTTAATTTAGAATTAGGTTAATCAGAATTTTTAATTGTTTCTATTTTAATTAATTTTATAGAATGGAAGCACTACTTAAGTGATCATATACAGACAACCACTTCGCTACTTGACATGTACATTTTCACGTCCTAAAGGACGTGAAATTGAAATTGAAATTTCTGATCCATCTTATGACTACTAAATCACTAAAGGCATTTTCTCCATATACCTCTAAATTTGCCGATAAATGTTCATTGGTTTTATGTTCCCTGCATTCCTGAAACGAATACCAGACCTAGTTTCACACGCACATCGGTCTGCTTGGTTGTCTTCAGTAGAAACCATGTTCCAACGCAATCTGAGTATCTCAAAATTATGTTTGTAATTCTCTAGTGGATAACGGCGCTGTTTTTAACATGAGAGTGATACTTCATTTATCCTCAACCAAACCGCACGATGAGTGATTGAGATCGAACAGCGAGTACAGTGGAGCATTGTAAAGACATTTGGGCCTAGACCATGCAGGTTTGAGAAGAGATGTCATACAAAACAAGATTTTAATTCATCTGATTTTAAATGTATATTTTACACATATAGAATAACTTTTAAAACGTCTTTAATTTTTTCCTACGGCTTGTATTGATTAGCAGCTTATTTTTTGACACTTTTACATAAAAATGCTTTCAAAATTTGTTTAGTACAAAAAGTGTGCGCATTTTCAACATTAAAGCACATTTACACCCCTTTCATAGTCTAAACGGGCGATAGTGAAAATCATAGTTGATATATACGCCTACTGGAAAACCGACTGCTTATCGCGGGAAAGAGTGGGCGAAACTAAGAAGGTACCGCAACTGGTGCGTAC
This sequence comes from Phrixothrix hirtus, assembly GCA_024586415.1. Lineage (NCBI taxonomy): Eukaryota > Metazoa > Arthropoda > Insecta > Coleoptera > Phengodidae > Phrixothrix > Phrixothrix hirtus. The sequence continues at coordinate 14,390 of JAHWXV010027280.1, forward strand.
AGATACAGGTTCGAAACAGTTAACGAATTCGAAGACATACAATACCTAAAGGAAAGAGAAAAGGTAGGAAGACTTATGAGCTGTAATGAGCTTCCGCGTAACGGTGATTACAGTGTCTAAAACTAGCATCGAATAAATATTGTGATGCGTTTTAGCAATTTAACCAAAATTTTAAAAATGAATACTATCACAGAGTGTTAATTCCAAATTAAATACCGACCGGCTGGCGTCATTTTTTGTCAAAACCCATGGAACTATTTTATTTTTTCTCTAAACAAAAAACAATCTTTGCTGATTTTCTAAAAAGTGATCAAAAATGCTTGTATAATATGAACACCATGGGCTTAAATAAACAAACATATCTGATACCCAATTTGTCCATTAATGGTCATTTATTTTGTTTTTTTGGCTAACACTTAGATATACAGACATTTAACAGACAAAATGTCAATGCAAAAATGTATTATAACTTTATAAATGAAACTGGTTACCAAAGATTTCAAAATTTCAAATTTTGTTTATTTTGTATTTGCAATTTCTGTACGACACAATTTCGTGATACATGCAACAATTTGCTAAATTTCGACATATTTAGCAAATGCATCGGGTACAATTGCACCCCACTTGGCAGTTAAAATTATAAAAATGCTGGTAAGGCAAAAATGTATCTACTGCAGCTTATATCGAATTGTACCGCGAAGAAACGTTATGGCTGTGAGGGGAATTTGATAAGAATGTGCATACACCTCCTCGCGTTACACCAATGATGGTGCATATCTTGGTGCAGTTCCTTATTAGTGTAGCATATTGTGACGTCATAAATGGCATACACTGCCGACCCCGGTTGGTCTAGTGGTTAGCATATTTGCCTCTATATCCAAAAGACATGGGTTCAAAGCCAATCGAGATTGGTAAGTTTTTCAACGGAGCAAAATATAAAAAACGTGTCTTCTTCTCGGATATGGAAGTAAAATCGGAAGTCCAGTCTCAATATGATCTTTGGCACCCTAAAAATCTCTATTGGCTATGAAACTCCTCTGGGTTCGGGAAAATTTTAGTAGGCATGGCGAAATGACCATAGCAGTTGAAGTGAAGAGGCCCAAGGGAATTTTCGCTTCTCGAAATCTGAGCCACAAAACAAAACAAACCGCCTATATCAGACCCACTCTTACTAGCCGATTTTCTCTGAATTTGGCGTCGTACATGTATAAAAACAAAATGGCATAACTAAAATGTGTTGCCTGTATTAGGCGAAATTAAACGGTGCAACTTTTGTATAAAAAAATTCATATGCCAAATAAATACGAAAAACAGTTTCTGTACCCGTTCGTCTCATCCTTTTGTTTGGTATTTTACAACAGCCAACATGATATTTGTAAACCGCAAAGTTTTTAAGCGCCGCCAAAGCTATCGCGTTGCTGAGCAAACCTACGTTGAATCGTATCTCAGCTACTGGTTGATTGAAACCGAACTTAGTGACATTTGCAAGACGAAAGAACACCTATTGTTCTTGCTTCTGATGATATAAATCCACACGTCTCGACAAGAAAACTTTCCACTGTTTCGCTGATGAGCCACTAGGCCGTGTGAAGGATCCTGTATAATATGGGATGGCGCCTTTAATGAAAACTCTGTGACTTTTAGGAAATACCAACCTTCAAACAATATGTGTCAAAAGTTCGTGATTTAGGTGACGATGCCGAGTTTTGTGTGTTGATAAAACATTGGTTTTTGATGGGAAAAAACACAGTTCAAGCTCAGCAGTGACTTGAAAAGTGTTATCCGGACTCTGCTTTGTCGAAGCTAAACATTCGTCGGTGTTATGCTGATTTCAAACGTAGTGGTACGGACACAAACGATGCTAAACACTCTGGTCGTCCAAATGAAGCAGTAATTCAAGAAAACATCGAGCAAGTCCTGAAAATCGTGATGGAATATCGAAAAGTGAAAGTGTGTGAGATAGCTGAGATCATTAAGATATCGATTGGTAGTGTTTTCACTATTTTGCATCAAAATTTGGCGATGAAAAAGCTTTTTTTCCAAATGGGTGCCACGTTTGCTCACAATGAAACAAAAACAACAAGGTATCAATGATTCATAGCGCTGTTCGGCACTGTGTACTCAAAATAAAAAGGATGTTTTTCATCGGTATGCGACAGTGAATGAAACAAGAATTCGCCATTGCACTCCGGAATCAAATCGGCAGTCATCTGAGTGGAGAGCAACCGGTGAAAGCCGTCCGAAGCGTCCGAACATACAACAGTCTGCCGACAAGATTATGGACTCTGTATTTTGGGATGCGCATGGCATAATATTCGCTGACTACCTTAAAAAGGGACAAACCATCAATAGCGAATATTACATGGCATTATTGGTGCGTTTAAAGGACGAAATCGCTGAAAAACGGCCACAAATGAAAAAGAAAAAACTGATCTTTCACCAAGACAATGCATCGTATCACAAGTCGTTGAAATGGATGGCCAAACTACACGAATTGGGATTCGAATTGCTTGCTCATCCATCGTATTCTCCAAATCTGGCCCCCAGTGATTACTTGCTGTTTGCAGACCTCAAAAGAATGCTCTAGGCCAAGAGATTGGCTCTAATGATAAAGTCATCGTTGCAACTGAGGGTTATTTTGTATCCCAAAGATAAGTCGTTCTACACACATGGTATAGAAGAGTTATAAACGCGTTGGAATGATTGTATCGCAGTTGAAGGATGAATAAAGAAGAATCTTGCCAAAAAAATGTTGCTTTAGTAGTTAGGTCTCAGGATTTATTGAACGATGAGTTAGGAACTTGCCATCCGTACCATATTAACGTGCTCCAGCAACTTGAAAGACAAGACTGTCAAAACCAGTTGGGTTTTTGCGAGGGATTAATTTAAAAAAATCGATACTTTTATTGAACAATCCTGTAGATAGTTGAAGGAGGCAAAGATCCGCAACGCTCATTACCAAGTTTGGCAGAACACTGTTCTATAAGGTGAACATGTACGTATGAAACCTCAACACCTGACATAGCCTGGTCAGAGGGCGAATAATTAGGTCGTATATCTTTGACGATTTTCTAAACAGTGACGTAATTCGGATTTCTTGAAAGACATACTTTACGATTTGGTAGAGAAGAGAAAAGCATTACTTCCTACGACCGACCCGTTTCTTCCCTAAATGTTGGAACATAAAAGCTTTCGTTCCATGGTCAACTCGATCCTTGCACGTGATACTCCTAGACTTTTTCTTACGTGAAAGTGTTAAGGAAATAGTTTGTCAAATGTTCCCAACGACAAAGAACGACATGGAGAAGAGAATCCGAGGTGTCTGACGTTCACTTAGTCAACGTAAAGTTTTAAGTACAACTAACGATGCGCGAATTCGACTGCAAAAATGCATCAATCACAGTGGAAAGTAATATGACTCTATACACGCCTACAAGCGTTATCTGGTATAACAATTTTGTCAGAAAAATTTTTTCGAGTTTATTTTATAAAAGAACTGGATTACTGAGCCTTTCATACAAAAGTTGTTTAATTGTCTTTTCAACAATACCCCCACACCCTGTTGCCATTTGAAATCTTGAAACTAAATATAGGTACGCTTATTTCCAGCAATTTTTGGAAAACGAGGCCAATGCTATTACAGTTTCGTGCTAGGTTTTAGTCAGTTTCTAACCCTTAGCACGTCAGTTCTGAGAAAATCGAATGGCACGTTGATCTAATACATACATACAGTGAGAGCAACAATGGTTGTCCGAAAAAAACTACTTTCCACTGTTGGTCATACCAATACTTACATCTAATGTACTCCAATTTGTTTTTGTCAATA
>JAHWXV010027323.1:0-25455 GCA_024586415.1 Phrixothrix hirtus
AATATATATATATATATATATATATATATATATATATATATATATATATACATATATTTATGTATATATATGAATGAAAATTATTTTAATTTCGATAGGGAATTTTCCGAAACAACACTACCCATGATGTTCAAGTTGTGCTTTTACCAGATACTTTTTGGTACCAATTAGACATAATAAGTTGCCAAAAATCTTATCGCTGTTGTTTTTTTATTACATCCTAGTTTGCTAATTATCAATTTGTTAATGGTGTCTGCAGTATAAGAATTACACTTCAGTATTGGATCTGTAGCTTAAAATCAGATATGAATAAAGAAGCATTCTTTTAAATTACTTTTAAGCATCCTGTAATACTAATTTTAGATATTTTTAAAATTTTTGTGTATTAGTTAATAAACAAAACAAGCTGCTTTTCTTATGTTTTAATAAATGTTTTTATACTTCGATTAATTAAAGAAACATTTTCAAAGTTAGTGTTCTTTTAATTAACCGATAGAATTTAAATTAGGTATAAGTGGTTTTTATCACATGATGGGATCGGTTTATGAAATTATTATATGTGTATATTTGCTTTTTTCTATTTACGCTTTCTGTACTAAGGAATTTCTTGTTTGTGCAGTTATCAGGAGCTGCTGATCTTTAAGTTGGACATTAGAAGACTAGGTTGGGTATCGTAAATTGAGATGTGTTATTTAAAGCTATCTGATAAATTGAATTCCGTATTCCTCTTTCTTTAAGGCTATATGTGCCTTTAGGAATTGTGAAACCTCAGGTACAGTTATTCTAAAATTAAATGTGAATTTAATTTTTTCATTTCAACTATTATTAATTTTTTGTATAGGGCATATTAGACTTACAGTGGATTATTTGCAGGTTTGTAAGACTGATTAAAAAATAATCGATGTTATCGCTGTTGGAGAGTAATCGTTATGTTGAAAGAGGCTTAAGTTATAAAAACACAGGTTCATTAATCATTATTAGTATCAATAAAATTTAGATTCTGTCGGTTAACACGAGAAGCTAGAGAAAGCTAATGCATGTCTCATTGAAAAGGGTATTTCTCATATCTATTGCAGATCGATTAAATTTATTATCATTGCACAACTAAAATCTTAAAAACTTTTCTTGCAACAACTACATTCTATACACGCTTTCAGGTTTCTGTAATTGGCATTATCATAGCTGAGCTTTTATTTATTTAAAGCCAGGATAATAATTTCTAATTGTAACTATTATAATTCTCGCATGACAAAGAACTTATTGATGGGAACTGACATAGTTTTTGTAAGTATAGAACGATTTCTTTATTGCCATGTAGCTGCAGATAATTGCAACTTATTGTTTCTCATTTATGTGTTATTAGAAAGAATAATCTACTGTTAAATGCATCATTCAAATAGTGGTACTGCATTGGGAAAATACAATTAAAACCGTTACGTACAACTATGTAGGATCGTTTTAGACAAGAGATTTCTTCAATTTTCTAAGAGAGTCCTAAATCATTGTTCACTAAATTAATTGCCTGATTTAAAATGTGAAACTTTATATTGGTATATTGATTTCAATATAGTTAGAAGTGAATGTATTCCCAGAGGCTACAACTGCTTATAACGCTTAAGGACCTAGGTAATTTTATATTGATAACGAAGGTTTATCGAAAGAAATATGCACTGAATGATATTATTGCATGTCGTTGTTATATTTTTATGTTGTAAGATTGCCTGCAAACTGTTATATTTAAATATTGAGTGGTGTTTGATATATCAGGTTCTAGTAATTATTGAGAAAATTTTAAAAACGATCTAATTAACACATTTACTTTAATACATTGCTCAATGTTGTCAATAACTGCAGTACTCAAAGATTTGCAACTGTGGCAATGATAAAACTAATAGTTTGTTGAAAATTGTATTACTGAATTACAGGGTTCGTTAATGAATTGTGATTTTGAAGACAAGTTCGTCTTAACTAAGAATTTTAAAATTTGTACTCTATTGTGATGAAAGATATGTATATGTATATGTGCGGTAATAAATAATTATTAAATAATAATTGGGGCTTTAAACCTATTGAAATACATACATGTTATTGTCGTAGAGTGAAATAAGGTAGAATGTTATGTTTTAAATTTTATTAAATATATTATATCAAATAATGATATTAATTATAACTTTTACTATTGAGCTTTTGCAGGAAATAAAACGAACATTTTATAGTTATGCAAATTAAAAATTAAAAAAAGTGGTGAATAACACATGCATGTTGAATAATGTTTTACTAAAATAATGAAAATGTGAATATGTTTACAGGATGTAGAGAGGGTTCTCGTGTTAGATGTCATATGAAACCCCATGACATTAATTTACATTAGCTAAAGCAAACAACACATATGTTGCTTCTGCTGCATTTTTGTGCTGTATTAATAAATATTATCATTGAGATGTTAAAAAAATGGTTGGATGCGATGACAAGGCGTTGACTTTTATTTAATAGGAGAATTTTAAGTGCAAATGATGGTATAATAAAGCAAATTTCCTGTTTAACAAAGTTTCTTCTTATTGTATGTGGTTGGTATACAAAGGCGAGGTTTATTTGTCGACACAGTCATTTTTCTTACAAACACTATTTTTAAACTGCCCTTAAATAAATGTAGTTACAAAACTATGGTAATCAATGGAGAACATAAATTTCATTTCAATAAATGAAAAGCAATATTTTAATTTATATTTTCAATTTTCAACTTGCAATTTGTATCATAAGATCTATGTAGGGAATGTGCTATAATTCCACCAATTCAGTTTTACATATTTTATATTTTTTATGTTCGTGAGTAGGTAGCTACATGAACGTGCACTAACCATACACCTACATTATTGAAATTAAACTTTAGAAATAAATTATCGACGTAGTTTATCATACATCAAGCATCCTATAACTAGTATTGCAAAATGTTTTTATTTCCATTTATTATTAAAATTTATTACTAAAAGATGGAAATTTTAGGAGTTTATTATGAACTGCCTCTGAAATATTTATGGAACAAAATACAGATTTTTATATTTATGTTATTACTATTTAAATAAATTTAGTACTATTATGTAAACAAGTTACCTTTAGAAAAATTTCTATTCCAAAGATTAACTACTACTTCTAAATTAATTTTTAGCTGAATTTATATACTTGATTAATAAATATAATACACACGCATTTTTTATTCGTCATTAGTGTTATGTAGTAAGCATTTGAAAAAAATGAAATATTTAAACTTTATTCCAGCGTTTATTTTTATTTGTAATACAATGCGCAACTAGATTTTATTAACTATTTCTTACCGGTCGATCAAACGCACAGTTTGCTTATAAATAATTACACTAGTTGTAGAATTAGTGACTCTTGTGCCGGATAAAAAGGTTTTGTCCGATTTATTGTGAAATCGCAAGAAGATAGAACACACTGAGCTTTCGACAAGTGCTGTTGCGTTGTGGTACTATAACTTATGGCCCTTTTGTAAACAGCGGTGGGTCGGTTGCAGTATCCTCCCCTCGCCGCCAATGTCGTGCTTTTTCTCAATAGTGCGTGCTAGTCCACGTGTTTGACAGTGCAATTTTACGATGTCTGACCCCTACAACTAGTACTGCCCAACGGGACTGGAGCGATGTAGGCTCTGCCTTCCGAGTGCACCTAACACAATCGACAGCAAACAATCAGCACTTCTTCAACAGACGCGATATCAAAACGCGCAGCTGCAATTTTCGCTGTTACGAAAGAAGATACAAGAAAACTATTGACAACTACCCTCGACTACTCCTCCAAAAAAGAGACAGCGAATGTCGCGACTCCTGCGAAAGACACTACAGTGCCTATTATAGTCATTTTAGACGGCTTCACCGAGATGAAGAATAAAACGAAAATAGATGAAGCAGGCTAACACCTCGAGTCCTGCTGAAAAAGTTTACGTAGCCAACCGATTAGAGCCACTCTCGTTAGAACCGGTAGCCGCAGTTACAACAACATCAGAAAAAACTAGCGGTGAAACTCCACCAATTATCATGCGTAACAAACTCCTGTGGGTAAGCGTAGACAAGGACTTTGCTGCAAAGATCGTCGATTCTCTTGGGATAAAAATGAAACCAGTCAAGACAGCCGACCATCTAAGAATGGCTGAACTCTTGGGGGAAACGAAGCTATCGTTCCACTCCTATCAATTCCCTCAGGGAAAGACGTGACGAGCCGTCATCAGATGCTTACCTGAGAGTATCTCTGATAAGGAAACACGCGACGACCTAATACGACAGCAACTTCTCGCAGTGTAGGTAAGATGGATGAGAATAGAGGCAAACAAAGTGCCAATACCCATAAATCATGTCGAACTGGAGAAAACACAGGCCAAAACAGCCATTTTTAACACAAAAACAGTCCTAACCCTGGAGATTACAGTGAAAAGTCCAAGGTGGAAAAGGCTCCAGGTACAATGCCACCGATGCCAAAAATACAGACACAGTAGAAGAATTGTCATGACAGCGCGCTGTGTCGTAAGTACGGGGATGAACACCGAACGAGCGTGTACGAGTGGTACACATGGCAAACTGCAAGGAGTGCTAGTGTTATCCCAAAATAAAGATTAACACCGTAGGGGCGATGAGAATGGTGTTGTACACTGCAACCACCAGAAACATAGCTTCCGACAGATCTGACGGTATCAAATAGGATAGGCAAGCAAGTCATGCACGTAACCCGTTCGATATAAATAAAACCAGAGGTGGGGTTAATCATTCTTGAGACCACCAAATCGGTTGACGCATTCGCAGGCAGTGTCAAACAAATCATCAGCTGTTTACCAGTAATTCTAAATACTTTAGGAATTCATTCTGGGCTATAAAAGGCCACAAAAAATTCTCCTATATCGAGAAAAGCGCAAATCCGAAGGCATGCCGACAAAGAACTCCAAGCAGTCATTGAAAAATTCGAATTGGATAGTAAAGCCTGGTGAATTGAATAAAATTTAATCGTCTCACTTTGAAAGCCCATATTTCAAAATCCGTGGTACCAATATTTATGAAAGTTTTATGGTTGTATTGTAAAACTTAAAACTCTTTCCGCAAAGCCGTTTGGGGATTCCATTGATTTAATGAAAGCTACACAAATCACACTAGAGATCATTACTAGATATGACTGGCAGCAGTTTGTAACTAGCAATTACCAAAAATAGAGTAAAAAGTATACTCTTTAATGATGTGCTGACAATGTTGTTAATTATTCAGTTATTGGGCTATTTAAAACATATTGTAACAAAAATTAGAAACAATAAAAATCTAACGGAAATTTCTAAAACATCGAGCACCTTCTTTAGAATAAAATAGATGATGTAATCTGAAATGCCTTATTGCGGTAAGCGATATCTGTCAATTCAATTACGTCAGCAATGAGTCATAGCATTGTAATTTATTACATCAGTATTATGCCTAATTTCGTATTCTACACCATTTCACCACATTCTAGAATGTATCTTTTCTATATAAACAGAAGATTAAATTCCCTTAGTTTAGTTTTTATTAGAATCTCGTACTGTTAGTTACTAATGAACATAAATATGAATATACATAAATATGTTAGTATCTTATGAAATAAATATTTAAATAAATAAATGTATATAAATGGTTTAATCTTAGTGAATATAAATAAACATTTTAAAGCAATGGACTAGTTTCGTTACATTGGTGCCAGGTGTCGGATTCGTTTCTAAAAGTTGAACTTACAGACTACAATTAATTAAAAGCTAGTGTTAATTTTTCTTATATGCCAATAACAAGAAGTGCCGAAAAACAAAACATGGAGGCGTTGATGGAAATGTTGCAAAAGATGCATGATAAAATGGATTCCAATAAGAAGAAATGAAATCCAATCAAACTAAATTAGAAGAAGAAATAGGAACGATTAATGCAAATCAAAATAAATTGCAAAATGGAATTAAGTCTGGTCAAAATACATTAAAAGAGGGAATGGAATCCAATCAAAATAAATTGCAAAATGAAATTAAGTCAGGCCAGAATGCATTAAAAGAAGAAATAGATTGCAATTAACATAAATTACAAAATGAAATTAAGTCTGGTCAAAACGCAGTAAACGGAGAAATTGCCAACAAATTAAAAGAAGAAATGTTACCGATTAATGCAAATCAAAATAAATTACAGGAAGAAATTAAACCAAGTCAAAACTAACTATCAAAAGAAATAGAAGATGTTACGAATGACATATCAACAAAATATGAGGAAGTAACTAAGAAGTCTGACGAACTATATCAAAAGTTTATTCTCCTTAACGTAAATAAAGAAGTCAGCATGCCTAAGGAGGAAGTGGTTTCTACTCCTCGTGAACAGCCAACAGAAGAGAATGTGCAGCAAGTTGAACATTTGCCTGTTATTGAAAATGGCACGTCAAGTTCTAGAAGAAATGTTAAAGCAACCACATATGATGGGAAGGCATCTTGGGACAATTATCATAAACAATTCGTGGCAGCCGCAACATCGAATGGATGGACGATTAATAATAATAATAATAATAATAATAACAATATAGCTTATTGTGGAATCACAAAAGGACGAGGTTCGTCAAATGACGGTCTTTCACCCCTCCTTACATAAAATCTATTGTCAATTAGTGTATATAACACATATAAAACTTTAAAGAGTAAATTTAACAATTAATAAAATATAAAATTAAAGTATAAAAATACATTAGTAATGGGATGTTATTATTTTAAAACTTAGATAAATAAAAATTTTGAAAATACACAATATGAACTTATTTGCTAATAGTGCTTAATAAAACATTCTCAAATTGTCGCAAAGGGTAGTTTAAAAAATTATGAATTAAATTTAGCACAGTAGCAGCATTATATAAACAACTACCTTTAAATTTACTTGTTTTGTGCTTTGGTATAGTATAATTGTTTATTCGTAAAGTTAGTGAATGTGCATTAGAGCGTTTCTTAAAATTCCGCAATAAATAATTAGGACTTTGACATTTAATTAATTTATATAACATGATACAGAACAAATAATAAAACCTATCGTCCATGTTTAATAGATTAAATTGTCTGAGATAAGGACTAACGTGTTCCCTGAAAGGTATGTTAAAAACTAAGCGAAAATATGCATTTTGTAATTTTCTAGTTTGTACTTGTATTGCCCGGTTAATGAATTTTAGATCTTCAAGATGATAGATAGATTTCAATTTTGCAAAACATTTGCCGTAGACTTTATTTACATGAGGTTCAAACGACAGGTTGTCATCAATTATGATGCCTAAACTTTTAGCATTATTCTACCATTTAATTTGAGTACCATTACATTGAAGATTGATGGCGATTTTTCTATCTGCACTACAGATGCACATAGCTACCGTCTTATCTGGGTTTAAACATAGACCATTTCTGGTGCACCATAGACTAAAACTATTTAAGTCACTGTTGATTTTGCATAGTGTATAGCTAACTTCGGTTACGTTAAACGACATGTACATCTGAATGTCGTCAGTATATAAATGATGTTGGCAATACTTTAACGATGTAGGAAGTTCGCGCGTATATATTGTGAAGAGAATTGGGCCTAGTATACTGCCTTGGGGTACACCTGAAGTTGTCTTAGCGAAATCAGAAAATTCATTGTTTATATATACCGCTTGTGTTCTATCTGTAAGATAATTGTAGAACCAGGCCAAAGTATTTCTACTAAATCCAATAAAATATAACATTGATATTAGTAATTCAAAGTTTAGTAAAGCAAATGCTCTGATTTGATCTAAAAGTACTAGAAATGTTACTTGAGAATCATCTAACGCTGTATGTGTATCGTTAGTAACTTTTAATAAAGCTGTTTGAATGCTATGACTTTTTCTGAAGCCAGACTATAGTCTTGGTATAAATAAATGGTTTTCTAAGTATTGATGAATTTGTGCACTGCTATACTTTTCAATAATTTTAGACATAGTAGGTAGAATGCTTAAAGGACTTAATGGCGATAGTTCTGTGGCGATTGTATGTTTTGGTAAGGGCTTAACAACTGCCGTTTTCCATGCATTAGGACAACTCCCGTTTTAATCGATTTATTAATGATATTTACTAGTACTTCTATACAATATGGTAATACTAGTTTTAGCATTTTCAATGAAATTCCATTATATCTCATTGCTTCAGATTTAATTGTACCTACAATTCCTCGAATATCTTTTGACATTTCTTTAAAATTTAATTCTGGTTTAAGATTTAATTTATTTGTTTTGTAATAGTCAATTAAGTTAGTGTCAACTGTGGAAATGCCCACCACATTTGAAAATAATTATTGATGTTATCTAAGCTTAAATTTTGGAGTAAATTTAATTTGTTTATATTTTTATGCTTACCACTACTTACACCTAGATTTCTCAGGTTTTTCCATAACTAACCAGATTCGTTTTTTTTCTATTTTAATGACTTGCTTTACGTAATTACGTAATTGTACATAATAGTTTCTATTTCTTTCTGTTTTAACTCTACAATATTTTTTATGCGCTTTGTTTTTCAAATTAGTCATTTTCTTTATATTATATCTTATGTATGGTAGTGATTTATGTTTAGGTTTGCAAGTTTTATATCGAACTAAAGGATCGTGAATGTTGAACAGATACAAAATGTTTTGATTTAACAAATCAAGTTTTATATTAATATCACCTTCCCAAAGAAGCATATTCCACTTTAAAGTACCAGCATCAGCACAGAAGACATCAGTGTCCATATTTTTATGATGTTTGTGATATGTTACAGTATTAATCGGAGGATCTAGGATGTTACGTAAAATAGCATAGGATAACATATGATCAGTGATATTACATAAATCAATGGTTTTACTTTCAGCGATTTTAGGGATTAAGGATTACAAATACATAAATAGTCAATAAGTGTAGCACTATTGTTAGTTATTCTTGTAGGGACATCTGTTAACTGAGTTAGATGATAATTTTCTAGGATAAAGAGGAATATTCTACAATAGAGATTGTTTGCAAGCAAATCTAGATTAAAATCATCCATTAGAATAAGGTAATCTACTTTTAGATATAATTCATCTAATAATACTCTAATTTCACTTAACATTTGCTGATTACAAGCACTAGGATGTTTATAACAGACATCAACACCACAATTAAATTGTTCAAACGTTAATTGAATCCACAATTGTTCGAAACCGCAATCAACGCATGAATTTTGATATAAAATGGTATAATTGAAATGCGAGCGAAGATAGATTCCTAACCCTCCACCTCTTGCAGGCCTATCTGTTCCAATGAGCTGAAAATTAGGTATCGCAACACAGTCAGTGAGAAATTCTTCATGAAACCAGGTTTCAGTAAGACCAATGATATCAAATCTGTTTTGAATCTTAATATCTGAAAACGTATTAAAGTTCTTAGCAAGAGATCGTACAGTAACATGAGCAAAATTGAGGTTCTTTAGTTTTTTTGATTGCGTAATTGTGGGCACTCCTTTTACATATCGAATATAGTGTTCACCTTTATTTGATAAATTTAGATTTAAAATAAATACGTTGTAATTTTGTTTGATCCAAATTTATATTAATATTTTTATTTATTGCGGAAACTTTACGCTTATTTCTAATTACTTTAATTGTGTCTTCTTTAGAATTGAGTGTGATTACTAGAGGTCTAGGTGCATTAAATTTATTACCAATTCGATGAGTTTTTATATTAACTGTATCGATACCAAGTTGTAAATTGTTTATAATAGATTGCGTAGAGCTTGTCATCTTGTGATTCTTCTAATTTAAAAATAATTTTTCTTTCCCGTTTTTGCCGTTCAGCGACTTCACTTATTATCAGTTCGATGTTATCATTTTTATTGAGTTCATCAAACGAATTAATTTTTGATTTAAGTTCATCAATGGTTTGGCGTAATTGTTCAATGGTATTTAAAAGTTTAGGAACTAAATCGCAACATTTACATTTGTTACTGGCATGATTATTAGTATTGATACCTTTTTCACGGCATGATAAACAAATCCAGATAAATGTGGATGTTTTTCTCATATCAAGCTGTAGTTTAGATAACTCAACGCATTTGGCATGAAAAGGAAGGTTGCAAGTGCTTTATTAAAGGTCAGGCGATTTTTATGTTAAAATTTCTGCACAAATACTACGTACGTTAGACATAATTACAAATATATACCCAGTAAAGAAATCGTGTACAAAAGTTTGGAAAGAACCCCAGGAATTCGAAGCTGAAATAGCGCGGTTAGTAAGATTAGTATACTCAACGGTGCCAGAAAGTTTTATTGCACAAATTGGGGTGCAAACATTTGTCCATGGTCTTAAAGATACTAAAACACAACAAGCACTTAGATTAGCACGTCCATGTGATCTTGCTAATGCATTGGCTCATGCACTAGAATTTGAAGCGGCCAAATAAGCGTCGAAGGGTCATGTTCGTATGCGAGCCATTGAGGAAGATAAAACTAATGCTGAGACTTTAGAAGAAACAGTGTTAAGACTAATTAGAGCCCAAAGGCCAACAGGACGTAAACTACGATGCTGGAAGTGTGGTAAATGGGGCATATACAGAAAAATTGTAAAGAGACTATGACCAGTCCCGCCGATAACACAAAGCACCAGGAAAACTAGAAAGGATGGATGCGAAGGGACGAATACGAGTATCTATCACTGCTAATCATGTCCCAGAAATCACCATCTAAGTGATATCGTTAAAACATAAACCGGATACTCTTTACATAAATGCAACAACAACAGGGAAGAATTGCAGAATGCTGCTGGACACAGGAGCAATTAAGACAATAATAAAACCAAATGTTGTTGGGAAAGAAAGATTATTGACGTCACAGCTGCGATTACGTACTGCTACAGGAAAGCACGCAACCGTTCATGGTGAAATTATTACAGACATTGATATTGGATGTAGGAAATTAACGCATCGCGTACTAGTAGCTGATATTGACTAACTTATTATATTGGGTATGGATATAATGTCTGAGTTTGGCTTTGCCTTAGACTTGAAAAATCATATCATAAGAGTTGATGATGAAGAGATACACATTAACCAAACAGATGGCCATGCAATAAAAATAATCCTAGTAGAAGAAGTGCCATTACCGTCAAGCAGTGAAACAATAGTTATGGGCCAACCGGAATTCTAGAAACCAGCAACACAAATATTAGTAGTGGTATTCTGGCTGGAAGAGTGTTGATCGCGGTCAAAGAAATAACACCTGTTCGTTTGATAAGTAGCAAAACCTTCCAGGTTACTCTAAAGAAGGTTACTGAAATAGTATCATGTACACCTATCTCATATGTGATACGTTGCACAAAAGCCAGTGAGAAAGCTTTGCCCGTAAAGAATTTATCTAAACTACATGCCACACTCGAATCCTTAGATAGCGGGTTATCCCATGAGCAAAACGCTAAATTAAGTCAGTTGATCCGACAATATATCGATTAATTTGCCACAGATAACTGTTTGAAAGGAAGAACAAATGTTGTTACGCACAAAATAAATACCGGCGATGCCCAATTAATACGTCAACAACCAAGGAGGCTGCCTTTATCCAAACGTGGGGAAGCCGAACAGATAACGAAGGCCATGACCTGATAAGTGATAATAGAGCCATCTAGTAGTCCTTGGGCACCGCCAGTTGTACTGGTTAAGAAGAAAGATGGTAGCACTCGATTCTGTGTAGATTACCGTCATTTAAGCAATATGACCAAAAAGGGCAGCTGTCATTTACCCAGAATTGACGACACTCGGACACGCTTTCCGGCTCCAAATGGTTTTCCACTCTAGACATGAAAAAGTGTTAATTGATATGTCGGTATGGAAGCTGAAGATCTGAAAAAGACAGCATTCCCTTTTTAATCTGGTCTCTGGCAATTCACCTTGATGCCTTTTGGCTTGTCCAAAGCACCAGAGACGTTTGAAAGGCTAACGGAATTGATCCTGAGAGGGTTGTCTTGGCAAACATGTCTAGTATACTTGGAAGATGTCATAGTTATTGGAAAGACCTTCGACGAGCACCTGAAAAATCTCGAAAAGGCGTTTCAAAGACTACGAAATGCACATCTACAACTTAGTCCGAAAAAGTGCAACTTGTTTCAAAACAAACTGAAATACTTGGATCATGTAGTCTCTGGAAAAGTTGTGGCAGCTGATCCCGAGAAAATTAAATCCGTGCGAGAATGGCCCAAACGAAAGATAAACATGAATTAAGAAGCTTTTTGGGGTTATGCTCTTATTTTCGTCGATTTGTACGTGGATTTTCAGACATTGTAAAGCCACTTACAAAACTTACTGAAGAAGACCAGCCATATTTATGGAGAAATAGCTGCCAGGAGTCTTTGAAACACTGAAACGATCATTGATAACGGCACCTATGCTTGGTTACCGTAGAATAAAAGGAAGGTGTGTCCTAGATACAAATTCTGGCCACGTTCGAATCGGTGCAGTACTATCTCAAATCCAAGATGAAGAAGAATGAGTAATAGGGTATTTTAGGAAACTATTGTTCAAACTTGAGAGGAACTATTGTGTTACGCGCAAAGAATTGTTAGCAATGGTAAATGCCGTTGAACACTTTTACAAATACGTTTATTGACGAAATTTCTTATTGAGAACTGATCAGGCAGCGCTGAAGGATCTCCTGCAGTTTAAGAATCCAGAAAGCCAAATAGCGAGATTGATTGAACAGCTGCTACAAGAGTATGATTTTGAAATTGAACATCATGCCGGTAAAAATTCATAGAAATGGTGACGCTTTATCAAGATGGTCTTGCACAGAGGATTTAAAACACTGTACTCGATTGGAGTCAAAAGTTAAAGATCCTCTTTTCAACCGTACTACTGTAAATAACGATGACTGGGATGCAATAATGTCAAACAAGATCAAGGAAACGACCGAGACCTGAAGGTGTTATTAAAATGGAAGAACGAACGTCGAAGACTAGGTTGGCAGGAAGTGGCCCCATTTAGTCCCATTGTTAAAACATATTGGTCCCAATGGGACTCCTTGCAAGTTCAGGACGGCCTTTTGAAGAAGCCCTGGAAAGTGATGATGGAAGTAAAAGACGAATGCAGTTGCTGGTTCCGAAAAACAGAGTATCGAAAATTCTACGACAGCTGCATGATGGTCCATCAGGAGAGCTTATGGGAATAAAAAACACTGGAAAAGGTCTGTGAAAGGTTTTATTGGATGAACTGCAAGAATGATGTTAAGGAATGATGTCGAAAATGTGTAATACGTGCACCTTGGGTGCGAAAAGTATGGCTGCGGCAATATAATATGACTAGTCCATTTTAAAGAGTAGCCATTGGTATAACTGGTCCGTTTCCAGAAACCTAAGCGGGAAACAAATACGTCTTGGTTACAATCGACTATTTTAGTAAATGGACCGAAGCATACGCTCTACCTAATCAAGTGGCAGTTGCAGTGGCCGAGACCTTGGCAAAAGAACTGTTTAGCCACTTTGGGATTCCTTTGAAATTACACCCACACCAAAGAAGAAATTTTGAGTCATCCTTATTTCAAAGCCTCTGCCAACTGTTGAAAATACGTAAGGCCATAGCAACTGCTCTTCACCCATAGTCAGATAGAATGGTGGAACGCATGAATCGAATAATGGGAAAATATTTGTCAAACGTTATCTTGAGCCATCAAAGAGATTAGTACTAATACTTACATTTGTTCCTAATGGCATATCAGTCAGCTATATAAGAAACAACAAGAGAGACCCCAGCTAGACTATTGTATCGGCGTGAATTGAGACTACCGTGTAACTTGGAGTTTGGCAGTAAGCCCGAAGAAGAGGAGGTCGCTGGAAGTGCGTATGCTGAAAGTTTACGAAAGAAACTAAATTCCATACATGAGAGAGTTCGCAATAACATCCAGATTGCCAGCGATCGAATGAAAGTCCAGTATAATGTAAGTTTCAAAACGGAGGATTTCGACCCAATGATCTAGTCTGGTTGTACCAACCTCAGCGATGACGAGGTCTATCTCCTAAATTGCAAAGATCTTGGGAAAGTTCGTATAAAGTGATAAAAGGGATCATCGATATAATCTACCGGATTATGAAATTACCTAGAGGAAAGCCCAAAGTGGTTCACGTGAATTGGTAGCACCATATGCTGGGAGGAATGCAGAACCGGAACAGCAAGAATGTGTGCAAAGGACGAACCATTCTGAAGTGGAAGAATGAGGAGTCAAAAACAGCGAATAATCATTTACTGATTTTATGACAACCTATTCGCGACACCACAAAGATAGATTTGGGGTTACCACTGAGGAGTACAGAAATCTGTTTGATGTACCAGAGGAGTACGTACCCCTTGGCCCATTGTGTCGTTAAAGATGCCCGAATGTCCCATGGCATCATAGTTGGGTTTAAAACGAGGTTTGGCGGCGTAGAAGAAATATCGCAACAAGAGCTGCCACTGCCAAGGTATGCGAAGCAAACAAAGACAGATATCTCGCCTGATTCCTTGAAATGAAACACATATTTCGCTAGCGGCAGCTTCCATCTTCAGTTATAAAACAAGCCGACAAGCTGAAGGTTTCGTAATTGAAATTAGTAGTGATTACACAGAAGTAGTCAAATAGGAACCCATTAGAGAGTTCATAACATCATTCCGCATACGAAATTGCTTTAATAATTCGTATGGGCCTAATTACTTGCTAAAAAGATTGAGGAAAAAGACCAAAGTTAATTCCCAATTAAAATACAAAGACATTAAGACAGAGTTACCCGCAATTAAAGCAAACTGCGGTACAAATATATATTCAAAAATAGCGTTGCATCGTAGAATACAACAGATTACTAAAAATATTGAAATTTAATTCACATGTTCGCACGACCTTCGGCGGATCGTCTGCATTATTATCTATTGAAAGCGTCCCTTCCAACGATCGCGAACATGCATTGCACTCAAAGGAAAGAAACCAAAAATACTACACACATAGGCGTCCGCTAGGGAATTAACCAAATATACAATATATGCAGAATTAAATTTTAATATTTACAGCAACTAATATCGAAAACGAAATAATCGTATAGGCATATCTTATTTAAAATTAAATAAAACACGTAGAAAATCCTTTAGATACCCTAATTTACAAAACTAAATTGTTACATTAATTTTAAAAAATCTCCAATTATCAAATAAATACTAAAATTGAAAAACTAACATTACAAAATATCCTTCAATTATTAAATTTAAAAGAACAATAGTTATGATATAAATAAATTAATGAATATTTTTCCTATGAACGGTGCGAATTTCTAAAAAATTCGGCATAAGTGAAGTCAGTAAACTGTCATTGAAGTATAAATGGAATGAACAATTCTAAGGCGTCTCACCAAAAATGTTTGTATAACTTAACCTAGTAGGTAAAAATATAAAGGTTTATACTTTCAATCAACGTGTCGCAGCACCCGCTTATCAACGATTTTGCCCTATTTCGGGTTCATCATTGCGGGGTTACTGGACACCTTGACTGAAAATACAAGCTCATTTTAGGCACATATTTTATTGTATTGTATTTTTAGTTAACATGACCAGCACTCTCGCACTTACTAGCCCCAAATAGGCTGAAGCAATTGGTCTGCAGGTGCTGCGACACGTTGATTAAAAGCACCAACTTTTATATTTTTACCTATTAAGTTAGGTTATACAAAAAATTTTGGCGAGAATCTTTAGAATTGTTCTATTCATTTATATTACGTAGACAGTTTTCTGGCTTTTCACTTGTGCCTAATTTTTTAAAAATTCGCACCGTTCATAAGGGAAATCACCATTATTTTATTTATATTAAATATCCTAGTTTTAAAAACCAATAGATGGTAATGCCAATATTTTTAGTAGTTATAATGTTATAAATTGTTGAAACATAATGTGAATTCTTTATACACGTTTAAAATGGTACGGTAGTGAAATTTACTTAACGCTTCTCTGTCACCAAGTTTTATTATTCCACCAATATCTGGCATGGGCTATAGTAATTTTCAATAAATCTATTATATTGTGCAATAAAGATTTAAAATCAGTTTTACTCTAAAATGGTGCATTTTGTTCATGTTCAATAAAAATACTTTATTGACCTACCATAATCGAAAATTTAATGTTTTGATACCAAACTCCCTAGATAATACAACAGAGAGTTGGGGTCATTGTTGCTAAACAGGCTCCAAGTTTGAACCATTTATAATTAAATTTTTCAGATTATTATCGCTTAATTAGATTTTACATATAAGGTCTATCAGTTGTGTAAAATTTCAATTTTTTTTCTTATATGGTTATAAAGATGTGCAATAAAAATCATTCTCATATGCCCACTTTTAGAAGGCTGTAATTTCCTTGTAAAGAATTTCCGACCCACGTTTATACAAACTTATATATGATCTTACAATAAACTGGTATAATACTGAATTTCCTTTTCAAGACACCTTGTGTATGTGATATTACAACACCAAATTTTTGAACCAAAATTTAGAAAATCGAAAATTGAAAATTTTAAGTTTATTACGTGTAATTGTACGGTTCAATTTGATGGAATTAATTAATTCTTTTTAGTTTTATATTATTACTTACCAGTTTTTTTGTATTTATATTTTGTATTGTATTTCAGTGCTTAATTTTCTTTTATTTAAACGTATAAATGTATGAATATATCTATGGTGCAATTGATTTGTAATATCAGTGTAGGTTTTCGAACAAGTAATTTATTTATAAAAATAAACGTGCATTTTACTGCACTCCCGTTAGTAATAAAATTAGTAGTTAATATTAAACACTACTGTTGTAATGATATTGCAACGTAAGCACTATTTATAATAAATTATTATATTTTATGTGTGTAATAAAAACTTTACTACACCCATAATGCACGTTTGAGAACGCTATGAATATCAGTACAGTTGAATTAAATTGTAGGTATTTAAGCGAATATATAATCAACCGTATATTGCTTTTGATTAAAAACGCAACATCTATTATTTGTCGATAGGTTTTACGGAAATTTTATATATTATATTATCCTACCACAGTAAAGTGATTAAAGTTTCAAATGAAAATAATAAAAAGAAAGAAACCTATTTAATAACGAGTGGCCCCGCCACCATTTCCTATGCACTTAGCTACTTGTTATAGTAGGATCTAAGTGAGTTAATCAATACCGGGTTGTAAAAGTTCATGCCATTCCTCTTAGATACATAGCTCAAACTCGTTTAAATTATCAGGGAAATGGGATAAATTAGTTATTCCTCGACGGACCATATCCCAGACATGCTCGATCGATGACAGATCAGATAATAATACAGACCAAATGGCGTATTTTAACCTTTGCCCTATGGAGACAAACATTATCTTGTTGAAGAATTGGATTAACTAACCGTCGAAGATACAGTAACAGGCTCCAGCACGTTGGCTATATAACGGGTAGCGTTCAAGTCTCCCGGAATTAAAATAAAGGTAATCTACTGCTATCACTTATTCCATCCTACATGACATCTGGGGTTAGGGCAATATGGCGTTATACAGAGAGCTTCAAATTTCGACGTTCTCCACGTAATCGCCTCACACTGCGTACATCGTGGGTTGACAAATAAAAAACGAGACTCGCCTGTAAATTCTACCCGGTGCCATTTCTGCACCCAGTTGATACGATAATTGCTCCACTTCAATCTATTGGTACGATGTCGTAGCGTAAGGGGTAGACATAAAAATGATCTACGCGAACGAGGTCTAAAAAACCTTATTCTATAATATATGGATGTCATTGGCCTTCTGCGTTCCATATCTTCCATCCAAAAATATCTGACAGTACGTGTTGTGGAAAACCTGTCATTTAAAGTCAAAATACTTAAATACCGGTTTTCACGGGCAGTAGTTATATTACGTTCAAATCTTGGACAACGCTCATGTCGTCCTTCGTAAGATTACACCAGAGCTACACAGTTATTAGTATCTCGAAATGAAAATTCAGCTTCTCTCATATCAAATGTGTTATTTAATTTAAAAATTCACAGCTATTTAACATTTATTAATAAAAATAAAGTTGAATCGATATTTTATCAATGTTCTTTATTAATGTCTTTTGCTTTTCTTTTTTTCACCGTCAATTTATAAATACCAGATCATCTACAATGTAATAATAAAATTAACAAAAACTAAGTTGTGAATGTAAGAAAACAGTAACTAACGTTACATGACCACCTAAACAGCAGCTGACAACAAAATTAAAGTGTCGACTTGGATTATTTGTTTTTACAACGTTAACCATATGTTTGCTGCTGTGCTTATTACGTGTTACTATTCAGCTTTAAGAGTGTCTTACTGACTTTTCTTCGGTTTTATGACAATTTATTGATTTACGAAAAAAATGAGAACTTGTTTCTCTCTACCTGTTAGACTTAATTATATGATTGTGCAACACGTTGTATACACCTATGTCATAACTTACACTTTTTGAATTAACTAGCTTTTACATTTACAACCTTATTGGTTCTAATTAGTATAGCTAACCTAATACAAACAAAAATAAAATTTGTAACACCAAAGTAAATCATCCTAAGTAGACAAAAGTTAATTTTAATAATAGTTGTCATTTTATCATCTTGCCAAACTTTATTTTAGTATCGTTTACTGACAACCACTTTTAACAATTCCGCTTTTAATAAAAAATGCAACATGTATTTCGTCGATCGGTTTAATTGAAATTTTACAAAGAATTTCAACGCCATCTTAATTTTCGTCGCATTTTGTTTTCTAGTAGTTCTCGGGGTGCTAAATGGCAAATGAACAATTATTATCAATTGTTTTGTCAAATTCACATCAAAGGCATTTGCTAACAATGCTCGATTACCTGAGATAAATGAACACTAAATTCCCACCATGGGCGTATCATTTGGGGGTAGTTGCCCACATTTCAGCTAATAATTCTTTTATTTCTTAATTTTTTCCTTTGAAGTTGACAGATTTGTATAATTGCGACATTTTTATAAATAAAAGATATTCTTGTTCCATGTTTTTATTTAACTTCTTTTCAAATTAAATTAGTTATTTCGACTAGAGCGTTTTGTTATTATCAATTGTTAGTCATAACAAAACATTGTCAAGTAGGTTTTTCTCAAAAACGGTGGCGTTTATCGACTTTTATTTATAAAAATGTCGGAATTATACAAGCCTGTCAAGTTCAAAGCAAAAAATTAGAAAATCAAAAATTATTAGCTAAAATGTGGGCAACTACCTCCAAATGATATGCCCATGGTGGGAATTTAAAGTTTTCATTTATCTCAGATAATCCGGAATTTTCATTATTCTATATGTAGAAATTTTCGTTTTTTTTATATAATAGAGTTCTAGAGAAATTTTAAGAAAACTGCCGACAAGGCACCATTTTTAAAGCGATGTAGCTCTGTTAGGAAGTACTTTCGGATAAGATGGGACGTTCGTTAAGTGTGATCGGGGTCGAGTTCCATTTAATTCGAATTAGTTAAGTTTTACTGTTCATGACTTCAAAAATGGCTAGAAAGTTATTTTTGTAGCAAAAATGTTAATGAAAATAATTAAAAACCTACGAGGTGATAAAAATCGACCGCAGGAATATTTTCTGATGAAACTGAGAGATGTTCATTTTTTCTTTGTTTGCCAATATCTCATATTTGAAACAATAAAATTAAGAAGTATTTTAAGTTAAGCCACTTTTCAAAAACATCCAGTGTAGTGGTTATTATTTTCTATTTCAATAAATATAGAATTTCCCATTAGTAATGCTAATGAAACACAGAGTATGAGTGGATTCCTAACCCCAATCTCATCAAGTACCATTACTGTTTTGTCTATAAAAAAAAAGGCACGTTTATGTGAATTTGGAATCGCATACATTCAGCATTTCATATCTATTCAGTTCTCGTGCAGCGAAACGCGTAATACAGCATGTTTTTAAACAGTGGAGAGTTTTTTGCCTATCCGAGTCCATTGTGAACAAAATTTCTTCGTTCCTTATAATTTTCTCAACACTTTTGATTGTCTTTTATTACCTTTCATTAGTATACGTCAGTACAATTCGCCGAAGGTGACTATCTGCAATGGTTCAAAAATTACCCCGATATGAAGTTTCTAATTCTTAAAAACAACTTTTTTAACTTTACCGTGTTGCAAAACCGTTCATTTTAATTTTAGTATGATATGCTTCTACTTTCGTCCACGGATATTCAAAAACAACTCAAAGGTTTGCTATCAAATTTGAAAGGTTTTGACGGTGATCGATGAAAGTGGTTGAATGGGATGAAGGATGGAACAATTATATATCAAGAAGGCCTACATTTTTGATTAAACTATATGAAACAACGTATTGAAGTCTATATTGTAACATATATTTTTTTCATGTTATTTTCTATTTCTCGGAATGGTTTTCTTCTTGGCACCTAGAAATTATTTAACAGTTTTCTTTTAAATATGTAAGATTCAAATTATCGGAGTAGTCTTGAGCTGAAAATTTTTTAGTAGTAATCGATGAAAAGGGTTGAATGGTCTGGAGGTGGAACCAAAACTTTTCATAATAACGTATGCATATTTTTTTGGAGTGATTTTCCAGTATGGTGGATTTTAAATAAAAATATGCGGATCAGCTAGCATATAATTCGCAAGGAGAATACGTGCAAGGAGATTAACTGATTACTTAAAAATGTCGCGCTTGTATACGTTTGAACTGAGGTGTAACGGTTCCACAATGTATGTTTTCTACTACCTATGTGAAATGAAGAGGTATTCAACATTACTAATGCAGTACTTTATTTTTGATTTTTATTCCTAATTTTATCAATAGCTAATAGAAAGTAATATGTATTGCGTAATTGTATGTAGAATTATGCGTTTAGCATCAAAGTACTCACAGCTTCTAGCCTTGCTTCTCCTTTGAGGTTGTTGTAAAAGCAACAAGAATCACTATGCGTAATTTTTGAAGCAAGGTTAATTTTAAAAAGCTGTAGGCGATCAAACATCCAAGTGTTTATTGTGATCAACAACGCATAGGTTTTGTTATAATAGCGACTTAAGTCTGAATTTGGTCCAGTTATTCGAAGCGGGATTTATTCATTCCAACTGTCAATTTTTATTTTTTCCGTTAGCATAAGCCACTACAGATAGCAGAAGAAAGTTCAACAAATACGTGCAAAATATTAATTTTTTGATTACTGTTTAAGATTTATTAGCTTTTTCTGCCAAATGAAAGGAGATATTTAGTTTATTCTAAAGGCACAACGTGGCGTAAATTAGTAGCGATTTAAAAATGATCGCTCATTTTGACAAATATGCGGGGTTTGTAAAATTTGGATTTTATTTATCCTTTCAAGTATTGTTGAAGTCAGCATGCATACTGCACAATATAGTGCAACGAAAAAATATCACAAGTTGGAAAGAACAGAACTACTAAAAAATATTTATAGATTATGTAAAGTATTGTTATTTATCTGAATGTATTATAATAATTGTTTCACTTTATGTATACATTTTGGACTGTGCAGGGGAATTGAACAAGCCACATGAGCGTCTGCAGTATCCTTAACAGAAAAATTGTAAACTGTTGTTCGATTGGAATGAGAAAAGACCAGCTACCTAACGTTACATGCACGAACTGTAATGTTCAGCTGTTATTCGTGAGCCCCACAACACTTCAGGGGGCGGCCGGGGCGTATAATAGTATAATAAAAAACAAGTTTTATAAGAGATATTTTTTATAACACGAGTGTGATAAGACGTCTTATGAAACGAGTTTTTTATACTATTTTATCTATTTGCTAAAAATGTAGGAAAAAACACACATATTTGACATGTAATTCATTTGGGGATTTTAGTGATGGCGACATTGACGTTTTGACATTTGAATATGATAGTTTTGTCAAATTTCTATTCGATTTTAACGTTTGAAAAGGTTAATTACTAATGTTACCAACCTTTTAAAGAAATATATTCCCTGCTAAAAAAAAGTCCATCATGAACTCAAATGGGTTTCGAAATGGCTCATTTCGATATGCAAATAGATAAAGAAATTTTCTGTGAAAGTTTTTAATTTATTTGTTAATTAACAGAAATTTTGATTACTTTGGCCTCAATATTCATTTGAAAAAAATAAGTATTTAAGCAATTACTTATTTTTCGTTAGCAACAAGAAAAACACATTTTGATTCATGGTTTAGTACAAAACTACTACAAAAATGATTTATGTTACGTAGGATTAAATATTGTATGTTTTTATTACACTAAACATACTAATCCAACAAAACAACACAAAAAGTAATATAAAAATACACAAAATAAATGGATTCAAATTTTAACTTGCTTTCTGTATAGATTCTGAAGTCTGACCACTTTATTTTTATTCCAAAATATTTGTAGTACAAAATATCAAAATGTAAATGTGTTAAACAAAATAGACTGAATACTTCAAAGAAAAAAATAAAAGTTGAACGGTTTTACTTCACACCTATAAGAACACTCGAATATAGTTCACATGCAGTTTAAATGTTAAATTTAATGTACATAAACTAAATATGAAAATTTAAATTGATAGTAAACGTAAGGTGTAGTTATGATGTTAGTTCATAAATCAAAAATTTTATCAGAAACTACACAATTATGTTTCTCTGTTTAACCAAAAGGTTTGTTTAAATTTTTAACTTTCTAATAATTATCGAATGCAACTTTTACAGGACACCACAGATAAAAAATTTCGAAGCGTCGCACAATGTTTAAATAATTTATTCAAAGGTACCAATAACGGAGGGCTACTTCAAATGAATTGAAATGTAGTATAAAATTAAACTTATCTTTGTTTACTGCTACTATTCGGCAGAAAAGTCACTAGTCCATGAGAGTACTTCTAGCAGGGAAAGTCGGCAATCAAGGGACTGCATGACTGTAATTCTATCGGTTCAACATTAATCGTGAATAACTGTGATTACAGCTTCCAATGCGATCAAAAACACAGTCAAAAGACGAAAACATATCTAAATTACAACTTACGTCTTTACCTTATCATATCAACAGCACAAGTTGTATCACACTAATGAAAAGCAAGTAGATGTTGACCTTCGCGCAATATAAATCATCAATCAGGAAATATTGTAGCTTTGCAGTATACCAATTCTATTTGAGAGAAGGAGAGAGTATTTAATTCAGTAAGCAGAACTTTTCGAAATCTACCCTACCTCAAGAAGCAATATAATATTTATTTAAAATTTGCGGAGATATGTAATTATGTTAATTTACAATAGAAAATACAGAAAACACGATAGGATCAGCATAAGAAATCAAAATTAGGCAGATCTCGCACCCAGATGTATTCCACAAAAGGCACTATACACCTATAGCAAGTCTTTGGAGATTCCCTACACACTAAAATAATTTTAGCAAAGGCCTTTCCTTATAACTGAAACCTAGCAATCGCAATAGAATATTTACTTTAATATAAAAAATTTCCAAAAATAAATAGTAACGGAAAGTTGACCGTTACAAATGGTTTAAATTCTATCTGAAAACCAGAGAATAAACAGTTTGATTTTAAGAGATTTTAAGAGAGTGAATGAGGTCTGAACTATTTTCATCAAGGAGTATCCACATGAATCGATTATTAAATCAACAGTCATCATTGTTGTGAAATTTGATAATGTAAGAGATCGTCCTAGATATCGGCCAGTAATTTCGGAAAAGGGAAATCTGCACAACAATTCTAGGAAACTTGCGGCTAATTATCAAATCTAAAAAACCTCTGTCCTTGAATGCTTAAAAATAAAGTGATATTAACGCAAGAGTTAAATGAAGACGATACTATTTGATGAATAGAGTTTTGTGAAGATATCTTGAATAAGTGTGACATTGAGACCAAATGTTTCAAATGAAACAACACTCCATTTCAAAATTGCCGACAAGGATTGGGCTTTCTAAATAATGTAGTCGCATACCTAACTCCATCAAAAACTAAATTTTCTATTGGGAATTGCAAGCAATAGAATTTTGGATTAATTGTTAATTGTCAATTAATTGTACTAAATACTTAGAATTATTAACAAGCGAGTGAGTTCCCACGTTGGTTGTATTGTTTCCAGATAATGAAGATCGAGATTTACGAAATAATTCTTTATGGTATCAGCAAGTTGGAGTACTTGGACATTATGATTTACAAGTTTGCAACTACCTAAACCAAGTGTTTCTAAACAGATGGGATATGGCCTACTAGATTCTGTGACCTACCTCCCGAAAATTTCTTCTTATGGGGCTAGTTAAAGAACAAGGTGTATTTCAATAAGCTCAATACTATTGAATACTTTTAAAATTCGAATACGTACTGAAAATACAGCAATTACGATTGAAATAGTTCAACTGGTTCTCCAGCAATTCTAGTTATATTTACGTGTGACTAGGAAGTTTGTAGACTACATTTTGAACATCTCATTTGGTTGCTATTTGCTATGAATGTTTATAATTTGTAAAATTACAGTATTCTTAACTTTATTTGGTATATTTTCATTAAGAAGAATGATCTTGTCATAAACATTCGAATGAACATTTCACCGATAACTTTAAATTAAAAAACATCGTGTTTGTAACTTTTTACTTGCATATCTCAAGAACTATTAGTGTAAAATTAAGCCAAATAATTTAGAAGAGATTTGACGTAGTGTCTCAATAATCTAAAGTTAATCGAATATTATGAAGCAACTAAAACGTTAACAATTGGCGTTATCTTGATTATAATACTCTTAAGTAATTAATTTGTATACATATGCCTAGTTAGATAATATACAGGAGTTATTCTATAGGCGGTACGAAACATGTAAATTTGAAATTCAACGTCCAATCTCAAAGGACTGCTAAATATAAAACTTATCAAATAACTGTACTGTTAAATAGATTTATTAGAATTATCAATTTACGTTTGAAATGCAGAACTTCTGCATTAATACCCTCGGATATGCATACCTGATTCGAAACGGAAGTTATTAAACATATAAATTACATAAAACGATAGCGTATTTTCGTAATACCCATTTCCATTGTATACAAACAAACTGTAACATAAAGAAACTATAATGTTATAATAATTAATGAAAAGTCGAATAATTTTACACCTTGTTTTCAATTAGAAAAAATTAAATTAATTAAATTTATTAAACAATAAAGTATTTAGCGAGGATATCTTAACATTGTGAACTAGAAAATAGGCAAGGCTGATAAGCTATCCGAATAATTGATGCACTAAAACGATCAATACATCGAATATACTTCTTGAAAGTGGTATACCTTTATTTACACTACGAGGGTTGCCTTTTAAGTAGTTACAAAAACTAGGAAAGAAAACAAATTTTTTGGAACAAACTGTTTTATTGTTTTTCAAAATATTCACCTTT
>JAHWXV010027333.1:0-10784 GCA_024586415.1 Phrixothrix hirtus
TAAATTCCCTTTAATAATATTTTGATAAATACTGTTAATTAATTATTGAAATAGCAAATAAGTCCTAAATAGTTCATAATTAAAAAGAAACCGTTACAGGACTATAAGTAAATCCTATAGACACCCCAATGAACGTAAACTTTAAAAAAATACGAATACAAAAAAGTTCTCTTTCAAATTATGTACAACGAACCGCCTATGGTTGCATTCAGACTAAAACTGTTAAATCATTCAAAAAATTATAACTGACCTACTTAGCAGTATCAATTTACAATAAGGTACACTTTTACACCTGTAGCAGGCACATTGCGATTTGTTTACTACAATAAATAACGGGATAACGGGATTGCCCTTTCACACAATTGAAAGAATTTAAATGTATACAATTTTTTAACAATTTTGGAGAAGTTATTTATTAATAACTGATAATAATAAAAATAGAGTGTAGTTATGCATCGTTCTAAAAACTGTGTTTAAATGTAAAGACAACTTAAGCAATTATTTATTGACATTTTTTAATGTTACACCTAAAAATAGATTTTCATTGCTGAAATTACGTGACATTTTATAGTCTTTAAATCCATATTAACTGAATCATTATGACAGATCTGTGCATAATTTTATTAACATAAAAACCCCATCAGTTAAACACGGTGTAGATGGGCACAATTTGCGATTTAGTTTTTACAATTAAAACGCTGGTTAGATAACTGACGTAAATTGGTGTAATTTTGTTTATTAAAATATGGGTCACTGACATTTACAAAGGTGTATCATTTTACAGTCTTGTTTTTATACATCTGCTTTGAAAGTTCTAATAAACATGTACAATTCTGCTCTACTACGGAAATGCTTATTTAGTAAAAACCATTTATTCGATTATATTTGTATATTTGAAAGCATGTGCACAGTCGACTCGTCATTATTAAAAAAAAAGAAATTTTTAGTATTCGTATTGCTTTTAATTTTACGCTTATTGAGGTGTCTATAGGATACTTTCATCCCTAAAAAGGAATGCCATATTATCTAAAACACCCTGTGTTTTGTTAATACACTTATTTTTCAATTTGGCAGAATTTGAAAAAATGAGCGGAGATTGTTTTGTTAACGACATCGACAAGTATAAAAGGGATCTAGGGTATCATGTTTAAGTTGAAAAGCTGTTGTTGGTGATCGGTAAAAGAGGTTGGATCGGGTCAAATTTCCTATTTATATTTTTGATTAAATTATACGAAATACTCTATTAAACTATATATTTTGTTTACAGTAATTTTTCAGTATAGTAGATTTGAAACAATTCGTGTAACAAAAATTCCGTGGTTTCTTAGCAATACCGCGCTTATATGCGTGAGAATAGAGGTTTAGGGGTACCTTACCGAATTTTTTCTATAAACTATACGAAAACCTGACATTTTACTAAATCGTCACATTATTTTCCTATAGAAAAAGTTGTTCAGCCCTAAAGATAAAATGAGAATAGATTAGCTGGTTTGATTTATTTTAATAATTATTCATTTATCAACTGTGGAAAGATTTTCAAAAGAGAAGTTGAACGTTACCTTAAACTGCTTTTTAAATAATTTTAACTTATATGAAATTCTGAGGTATTTTAATGTTATTGTTGGGTTATTTTATTATTAATTTAATTTTCATATTTTTTTATTTTAACAACGTTTAATTCCAAATTTAGATTTTCATGTAACTTGGCCAACTATATTAAACATTTACAATATTATCACGATTGGCTGATCCTTGTCTACCTTAATTTTACCAAACCATTCGTTTACATTAAATCATGGTTTAGGTGCCAAGAACTTGGCGAAATGCTTAGCTGTACAAATTAAATTAATAAAATGAACACTTGTGAAGTTACACAACTTTTTATTAATATTTTCATAAATTCAGTTCTTCAGCGCGTTTCGGTTTTAACGGTTTCATAGAGATTCAATACTCAATTACATTAGTTTACCAGAAGTGAGATCAATAGACAAATATTTAATTTGCTGCAGTTGGCGACATAAACAATGAATGAGTATAAATTCGTAATTAGCAAACTTCATTTTTGTTTTTTAATCTATTTTTAACATTTAAATTAATTTTCGCATTTTAAATTATAAACTCGCTAATTACGATTATGTCCAGAATTTTTCTATTTAGATAATGAATTTGTAATAGATAAATTAGAATGATTAACGTTGTTTTTGAATTTAAATTACCTAACAGTACTAGAATGATTAATCTGGTTTTCTAATTAAAATCAAAACTAATGTTAATCATTCTAATAAATGGTTGGAAAAATTCGCTACCTAATATAAAAATTCTTTACATAATAATAATTAGCGAGTTCGTAATTAAAAATGCGAAAATTAATTAAAAAACAGAATTCAAGTTTCTTAATTACTGATCTCGTTACTCGTTACATTTAAGTAACAGTTCGCTCACAAAGGCAGTTTAGAGAAAATGCTTACGAATCGCTTTAGTGTTGCTAAAGATTACTTCAGCAAAGATCCGGTTTATATATGAAATTTAGTAGGTAGTTCATTTCGGACCAACGTAATTGTCGACGTAAATATTACTAAAACTTAGCTATGTCTTTTTATTATGTGATGAGAAGCGTTGGTATCTTACTAACCCAAAGAACGTCGTACATGGTTTCCCGTCAATAGGACCCCCCAAAATGAGACACCCATCATCAGTTGGAAAAGTCAGAAAACTGGAGCAAAACTGGCCTATTAAATTTCGCGGCAGACACTTAATCAGCATTAGTTGCAAGGAAGGAAAATAATATCACTTCCCAAGATTAACTCTTAGCCATTAGAAATTTGTTGTAATCAAACGTATACAAGAATTTGTTCGTTTCAAACCTGTCACAGAACTGCGGCATTAAAAGAACTACTAGATGCTATTTTATTTTGACGAGGCTTTTTTGAAACATTCGAAAGGTGTTTTAGTAAACTTCGACTGCTTTTCTTGGAAATTAATTTTTGTAACAATTTCAAAATTCTTACATACTTCTTTTATTTAAGTACATAACGAATTTAAGATTATTACGTTTGATAGTAAAATCCGTAAGCAAACTTGCTTCAGTAATTTTATATTTTATATTTTATATAAATCAGAAACATAAATTATGACTGCAGTTAACTGGGTCCCTATTACAGTATTGGTTTAAGTTAAACATGAGTTTAACTCATATGGAAGCAATATTTGCTGTAGTGTTTACTTTATAAACAAAGTGGGGTTTAAAAAGCTAAAATTTAAACCAATATTGTAAAATTTAATTTTTTATAACGAGCTTTCCCTATTGTTTAAATTTAAAATTTAATTACTGCATTTTTTTAACAACTACATGTTTCAAAGATATCATATCTTAATTGTCAGGATGGAGTTATAATTTGAATACCTAAGAACGAGAAGGAATATTTAATTTAATGGACTTATGATTTTAATTAATAATATTATTATATGTAATTAAGTTTAATTAAGTTAATTATAGAAATCAAAGACTTCAAATTTAAACAATTCGAGATAGCTTTAAGAAAATGTTTTTATTAAACTGGAATATGCAACCACCCAATTTTTAAGAATTACATGCCTAATCTATTACAATATAGTAAAACTGACCCTAAAAGGCATATTTTAATATATGGCAGAATTCCGTTAATTTTGAAAATCGAAAAAACGATTTTAAAAATATATAACAAATTTTACTAGTTCAATAAACGATTAAATAAAAATATCCTAGATGCAATAATTGTTGAGATCAAGAAATAGATCAAATGTTAATATTAATTATTAAATCTTAATGCTTACACTACTAACTTAATTAAAGATATATTCATATGAAGTAAGTTAAATGATAAATTAACCAATATCATCCGAAACGATTTACTAGTTATAGCTCCAAGCTAATGTGTCAAAGCAAAGGTCTGTCATATTTCAGTTTACATTAAAAATGTCTGGCGAAACTAATTTTCTTCAACTTCTACAGTGTTAATTTATTTCAATAATTTCCCTATTACATGCAATGTGGACTGCGATCATTAAAACCATAGCTCTCATTTCTATAGAAAACTTATGCATGGGCACAAAAGGCGTTTTTCAAGCATAATCGAAAAACAAATTTGAACTGCAGCATGTAGTAAAAGTAACTTCGTACTCGATTCCGGAAAATCGATGTTAAAATCTGGTAGATTCTATACACAGTCGTTGTAAAACAGTAATCGAAAACTGCAGCTGTGACATTAAATATTAATTGTTTACAATAATACGCAGTTTGTAAGCTTAATGTTAATGAAAATAATTAAGAATAGCAGCCTTTTATTTTGCTCATATTTAACGTAATTTTTTATTTTGTAGGGAATTTGATTTTTACGTTATTCTAAAATCCAAATTTTGTAATTTGTATTTCTATCTAATGTAATTTTAATATAGTTGTTTAAAAATAACTTAAAAAACAACCAGCAACATTATTATTTTTATTACATCAGTCTATCACTGTTTAAGGCGAGGAGAACGATGCCATCAAAAACTAATACAAATTATATGCACTTCGGGTCGTTTTGGTCACAATTTAGATTTCCTAATTAAATTTAATCAAACTTTTATATAATTTGGAACATATCCGCGGAGTGCATCAGAATTGGATAAAGTTCCTTTAGTTTCGTTAACCTCCTTAATGGTAATCTCAGAACTCTATATACAGGATGCCTGCAAAATAAGGAGCATTACGTTAATAGTAGATACTTCTCTATCGGGTTGCAAATTAATCTAACATGGTCAATATTACACTCTGTAAATGTTGTCTCAAAATAATTAATTCTAATATTATTATCACAAAATTTGTCGGCAACATTTATTAATGGCATATCAAAATAATACATACCTAAGTAAACTTAAACGACTTAAAAGATTACGTTCAATTTTTTAGCACAGCTGATGACCATCACCTAAAAAACGTACATATATAAATAGAACTAAGCATGTAATACGCCGGCCCCGACTGGTATAGTGATTAGCATGTTTGCCTCTACACCCAAGGGATGCGGGTTCAAACCCGATCGGGGTCGGTAAATTTTTCGGAGAAAAATTTAAAAAACATGGCTTCTTCTCGAATAAGGAAGTAAAATTGTAGGTCCCGTGTCAGTGTGATGTTTGGCACGTTAAAAATCCCTACCGCCGGTGGAACTCTCCAGATTCAGCAAAATTCTAGCAGGCATGGCGAAATGACTATATAACTGTTCTAGTCCAATAGGACCAAGGGAATTCCGCATCCCGATCTCTCACCCGCAAAAACAAACAAAAAACAGATAAGTATGTAATACAATCCTTGAAAAATAGAAAAAAACGAGCTGGTCTTTATTTGTGATCATTTTTTTACGAAAAATATTCAGAAACTATTTCTAAATTAGATTAAAATTTTCTAAGGCTCAGTGTATATCTGTCTGTGTTAAATAGTGCACTTTATTTTCCGGATATTCTAATGTCGTTGAATATAATCTACAGCACTAATTATATATAATAAGCTCGACCTTACTCATGTAAATTACCAAATTTGTTCAAAAAAATCCATTTTTAAACAAATTCATAATAAATAAGATAAATTATTTATTAACCTAAAATGACTAAGAAAATACTACATTTTTAAAATTATAAGCAACTATAAATTAATTTTTTTACAATAAGTAAATATTGTAGTTTGAGGTCGTGAATATCATTGATTACGTGTAACGAAAATTTTATTACATGAACTTGATTTTTATATATAAAAATAAATACAAATAATAAATCTAAAGGCATACTACGAAAATCTATACCACAGTATAAGGTTTACCTATGCAAGTATAGAAAATAGTAAATATTTATAGATTGATAAAAAGATATTAATTTCCATTCGTCCGCAATTTTATTTTATTGGTTATTTAATTTAATGAAAAAATATCTCCTTTAAACTCCTATAATTAATATTTCAAATAACGTTTTCAAATATTTCCTAGAATTATTTTAATTAATTTGCCTTTTAATAAGAGAAAAAATAATTAAAACAACTAGTTTTATTGCCAATTTAAGCAGTGTATTAAAATATTTGAGTATTTATCAGATGAAATATAAAAGTACCATTTGGTTTTTAATTAAATAGAAAAATGAGACTTTAAAGAACTTAAATAAACACGTGCAACACGCGACCTCCTATAATCACCTATATTGTTCCGTTACCTCAGGGTATTGAGCGGTCAATCAGTGCCGATACTTACCGTTGAATAGGTCACGTGTCTTGTGTATCTCACGTGCTTCATTGCCGATGAGGCCAGGTATCCCCTGTTCCCACGATTTATGCCCTTGAGCAATCAACTGAGCATTATAGAAATTGCCTCTGCTTTCAATTTGTAGTTATAAAACCAATAGGGTCAATTAAATAGCAGGAAGTGCATTGCTTTATTATTAGAAACATAATGTATATGTAGATGAATCTTAAATTTTAAACCCTGGAATAATGTAAGACATTTATTTAATTTACAAAAATTAGGACTAAATTTTATAATACAAGTGATATTTTGGTAAATGGTTTTATTTGTGAAACTAGTACATTAGTATGCAAAAAGCAAATGTATGGAAGTTAAAATATTTATTGCGGCATAAAAACGTGTTTGAAACGTCATTGGATAGCAACAAATGAATTTTTAGTTTGTTTAATTGAAAAATAAATTATTTAAGCAACCTATTGTGCAGAGCCGGCATCAAGTATATCTAAGCGGTTCAATCCAATTGAAACCTACATGGTTATTCCTTCATAAATAAATGTTATTTAATTTTTCCTTCTAGGTCCTACCAAAATACCTTAAAATTGTTTTACCAAGCAGGCGAAGATTGCTTGTTTCAGACCAAACATGCTATATATACAATGTGTCCCCAGGCGACTTTACTATAGGTGTAATTAACCAAAAATGTTTGAATCTCGTTTCGATGTTTTGGAATACCGTCTTGCTTGGTCTGAAAAGAATCTCAAGCACATTTTGCCGTATTATTGACCGAAATAGCACTTTGCTTCAACATAAAATGTTTTTTTCTCAACTGTCAAGACCGTCTTGAATTTGAAAAACTAAAAATGTACTTGAGTTTCTTTTCAGATCAAGGAGAGAGGTATGCCAAAACATCAAAACGAGATTCAAAAAATTTTGATCAATTACACATATAGTGAAATCAATCCGGGGACATTGTATATGGTTATAAAGATTAAAAACATACTGAACAGTAATTTTAATATTATCAGGGGAATAAATTCAAACACCACTTATTTTTTTTTAATTGAAGAAATGATACTCAACGGAAACAACTGTGCGATGTACTTTATATCAATTAAAAATTTAATCCAATAATCTAGATTTAACTTTTAACTTTTAAATTACATATATTGCTCTAAATCGTTTCTCAATTGAATGCACCTTACCTTGTACACTAATTGTGAACATCAAAAATCTGTTTAGCATTAATTTTATTATTAAATAAAACAATATACCGACTTCCATGAAAATCGCAACACATGGAGGTTGTTGATTAATTTAATGGAAGTTTCAAAAAAATGCCTATTTTGATGAAACAAAGTAATGATTAAAATTTGAATAAAATCTATCTAATAATTGTTGTTGTTTTTTAATTTGTTTGTTTGCACGTAGTAACAATACATTTTATGAAATAAAATAATAGGTGTGTAGTAACTGTCGATTTTGCCTTCTGAACATATAAATATGCCATGAGTTCGTCAACATGAAAATTATCGGCAATTAAATGATTTTGAACGTGTCCATATTATTGGCGTGAGAGAAGCTGCACCTTCTCTTAGAGATATTGTTGGCCGTATAAATGATGATGTTGCAGCGGTGGTGAGATGTTGGTCCAAATGATCTAAAGAAGGGGTTCGACATCGTCGCCCTAAAACTGGACGTCCCTGGGGGACTACAGATCGTGAAGAACGTCGTTTAAGACTTTTGGCCACGAGAAACAGATTTTCTACAACTCGGCTAATTGTAATAGAATGGATGGGAGTGTAGGACGTAGAATGTCAATGTCGCCTGTTTATGGATTGTACTCGTACCGTCGATTTTTGTCTTCCTCAGAATTCACTTCACCGTGCCCGCAGACTAGAATGGAGCAACGAAAGAGCGAATTGGGCACAAGACATCAAATTGTGTTCAGTGACAAGTTTCAATTTTGTTTGTGGACTCACAACCATCATAAGGCGGATGCGCGAAGAACGCAAAAATTCAACCTTTTTTGTAGAACACTGCACAGCCCTCAAGGAGTGATGATATGGGATGCAATATGTTATGGTAACAAATCACCCTTGGTCTTCACTGACGGCAACTTAAACGCAACCGGTTGCATTTCTAATGTGCTGGAGTCTGTTGTACTTCCATATCTTCCGGGTTTCGAAAATCAGATTTTCTAATAAAACAATGCATACTGGCATACAGCACGGGCTTTGGAATAAGTTAACATTGTCGTCCTCCCATGGCCTTCTCAGTCACCTGTTTTCCATATTTTGTATTGTTTAATGGAGTCCTGAAAATATTGATTTTCATATCTCCGTCTAAATGTTGGGTTTCTTGGTATGGGAGAGATATTTTTGCCAAGTTATTGGCTTCCTTATGAGCGTGGCGGTATTTAGTTGTCTTTTTAATCCTGAAAGAGGCGGATTAGTTCAGATAAGATTTGAAATATTTTGGCAAGACCTTCAGCGAAGGTGTTGCATGTTTTTGTTGCCGCGATTAGAATTTGGCCTGCTTCGAGTACCTTAGCAAAGCTAAAGCTCTTGAAGATAGTTCCCTTTGTTACTGCAGGTTGTTCTGCTGCTGCCGCGGTGGGCATGGCCTTGAAAGCTTGAGAGTAAGACACGCCTTCGCTAATGCCTCTGAGGAATTTGATCTTGGGGCGGCTCGGGCACACCTTGAAATTGGCTGTGTGCGCGCCATTGTAATTCGCACACTTTGGAGGTTCTTCGCGCTATTTCACGCACTCGTCCGTGACGTACTCGCCTCCACACATCACGCACTTTGGATGCACGCTACAGCGTCGTTGAATGTGTCCAAACTGCTGACACAGGTGACACTGTATACTAGTTTTGGATCTGCGCAGTGACTCCACCCTGATACACAACACTGCCATGGCCTTTATGCTATATATGACCTTGCCTGCCGCTGATTTTTCGGCCTTCACCTAACAGAGAGGCATGGGTGTATTCTCAGATCCCCGCCCCGTCTTGGCGTTTTTATTACTTGTTTCAGCCATAATGCTTCTGATGACCACTCCCAGAGGCTTTTTCTTATTCGACAAGTAGGTATGGAACGGCAGTTACTTTTCCTTCATGTGTTGGACTGCTTTGGCGCGGTCTTTCTCGCTTCCAACGATGATGTTTATACCTAACGATATATTTTTCGCCTTTTGGATGTTGACGTTGCGGCGGTGCAGGTCTTCTGCCACCTGCATCCAGAGTTTTTTCTCGCGAAGCATAATCAGGTCGTACCTGTTAGCCGTCGGTAAGTCCCGGGTTAACCGGCCTGGTTGGTTTTCGCTTTTTCCTTTTGTAAAAGAGAAGCCATTGTCGACGTCCATCAAGGGAGAAATACTCTAGCGTTTCAGCGACGAATTTCCTAGCGTCGCTCTTCGGAACGTTTGGACTTGCTGTTGGTTTTAGAGTTGTCTATATTGCGGTATTACTAACGCACTTGGAGTTTACAACAGATGCTGGTGGTGCTTTTGTTGCCACTTTTATTTGTTTTGGTATTGCGCCCGTGTTGTTGTTTGGTATGGCGCAGTGCTACGACTCCAAAATTAAAATAATGGCAATTAAACAATTCATTAACTAATTCCAAGAAACTTAATGTGCATTAACTGGACCTCCTCAAAAAGCAGTTTATTTTATTGTAATAATTTTTCGATACCGCAAACACAACGATTAAACATGAATCAACTCGGTAGACATAAAATGCATTACGGTCACTTGCAAGTGACGCTTGCATAATTACAATTATATCTTGTTAGTTATTCATTGTGTTATTGTGTAAATTATGGAGTCTACATACTAAACTATGTGTTATTATAAAATACACTTATCTTTATCACTATGCATTAAGATTTGGTTTTATAGCGGCTGAAATTAACGTCACTGACTCTTTGCATAATTTATTTTTTGTTCTACTTTAACAAAGCTTTCAAAAATATTGTCAGTTGCGCACTCAACCATGTTTTTGTATGTTAAAGAGAATTCAATGTAGTATTAAAGCATAGTAAAAAAGTACGAAAATGCCGTTCGGAACATCTTAAAAAAATTGTTTTTCAGGTGCAAGTCGTCCGGTTACTAACGCAAAATGCTTTCGTGTGTGGCGTGAAAGTGCAAAGGGAACAAGATAAGTTTATTTAAGACTTATATATCCATCTCCTCCAAGTTGTAAGGCATTACTCCAAGAGCTACCTGTCGATGTACTTAGCTTCCTAAAAATTTCGGAACCTTCGTCTTCAGTAACGGTTACATCTACAAATATCTTCAGTTTTGATGAT
This sequence comes from Phrixothrix hirtus, assembly GCA_024586415.1. Taxonomy (NCBI): domain Eukaryota; kingdom Metazoa; phylum Arthropoda; class Insecta; order Coleoptera; family Phengodidae; genus Phrixothrix; species Phrixothrix hirtus. The sequence continues at coordinate 10,555 of JAHWXV010027333.1, forward strand.
TTAAAATTTTCAGAAAGCGAAGGTAGCAGCTATTATGACGACTAAATTGTTATTGGATGGTGTATCATTATATATCTCATTTATGTAAGATTTGCGTGGAATTATTTAGCCAATAATAAGATTGTAGTATGAATCAATGAAATTTGCAAAATCGGAAAAGGCACAAATATCGAAAAATTTTCTTTGGCCGGGATTTGAACCCAGGATTTTTGGATAGATACTCCAACGTG
>JAHWXV010027359.1:0-17673 GCA_024586415.1 Phrixothrix hirtus
GTCATTTGCTGATTACATCATCTATTTTATTATAAAGAAAACATTCTAGATGATTCTAGAATTTTCCATTTACTGTTTCTAATTTTTGTTACAATATTTATAAATTATAAACATTAATTTAAATCGTTTTGCATTATAGCGTATTGTACTGTGGTGGGTTGTTCAAATAACGGTAACAAAAAAGCAAAAGCTTTTCGAATGGCCGCTTTTCTAGATTTCCAAAAGACAAACAAGCTCGTGATACATGGATTTACAATTGTTATCAGATAGACAAGTTTAATGTTGAAACAGCAAGAATTTACGTATTGTGTAATTTAGTGTATATAAATAAAGACGTTTAAAACAATTAATCTAGTTTTTTTAGATTATATTGTATTTTGGCGAATGTAATTGCCAGAATAAACTTATTATTATTTGTTTTTTATTACAAAATCATTTTTTAATATGATCCATCCTTAAATGAAATGACTTATTTTGGAAATTTTATTATTTATACTACCTATACATATTTACACATTTAAAATCAAATCAATTGCTTTCAACTTCTAAAAATTCACGAAGGATTGTAAAAGCTTTATAATAAGATAGAGTCAAAGATATTGGATTTGTTTATTTCTACTCTTCAATTTGGTTATGTAATATATTTTTAGAACACTTACACATACATCATATAGTCATTATTATTAAATTAATGAAATAGCAAACGCTTAAGCAACAACGCGTTTTTCTAATGGGGTATTATTCATACCGCTTCATACAAACAAAGAAATAGTATCAAGGTACGGATCGTTTTCACCCGGTTACGCCATGCGCAGTGTGTACGAAATAAGTACACGAAGTGGGTATGTCTTTAAAGTAGTAGCATCATGAAATATAATAAATTTGACTAAAAAATAATAAATTCCCATAAGTCCAAATAAATTAATTTAATCATTATTATTTTAACAAGTTGATATCTATTCAGATACAATCGTCTTCAATGAAAATGTGTACAGTAAAATTAACTGATGTACATAAAACTTCTAATGAAAATTGGTGACGAACCAACACATACGAAGCCGTACGATAACTGACAAGATTTGACGTCACATTCACGATCTGTTTTAAACAATTACAGTTAAAAAGTGTATAAAACTGTATGCTTATTATTATGTTACGCCATTAATTTATTCATGAATTGTGAACTTAGCTTTGAATTTTTAAATGTTTTGATTGATTTAATTATTGAAAATTTTTAAATAGACTTTATAGGAAGTTAATTTCTTTGATAATCTAGACTGAAAATTTTTGGGGTTAACTTCTGTCAGGGTTTGATGATCTTTTTTTTTTTACAGTGTTAATAAAACACCAAAAGTTATCATTTAATTTTTTTGCTTAACCATTGGATTGAAATTGAATTTTCAGAATAAGTTGATTTGCAAAATAATTATGTAAATTGTAAATAAATAGTCAAAATTGTTACTAACGATGGCTGGATCGGTAATACAGATAACTAAGTAACCAACGAAGAGTCACTTATACATTAAAGCAATTTTACATAATCCGTTTACACTACTTGTATGCACACTTTTATCGATTTTAAGAATTAGTTGCAAAAACAAACTAATTGCGTAATAGTTACTAAAAAGTGTAGAAACCGTGCTTTCCAAAAATATAAGTTATACATTATAGCGCCATTAAAATAATTCAAGGTGGCGACCGCCCACTTACAAGGTTCATTTGTTTTAAATAGTAAGTTGTCTTCAAAGGATATGTTTCTTCTTTTTGATTTTTAATCTATTTAAAACTCTGTAGATGCTGGTTTCATTTTAAATATATTCAGGTATAAGGTTACTGTAATGTTTTTAATAAAAATTGTATATAGGGCACTTCAAAATAATATATCATTATATCTCAATAACTACCAACCCTATTAGCTAGAGTTTTATAAACAGACACTAATTTCGCTCGACACTGCTTGAAAAGTCGAGGTTCACTTGACACAATTTCTAATTATAAATCTAGAGTTTAATAAATTGTCAAACTTTTAAAAAAATATCAATAATTTTATATGTTTTTACTAGATCAAGGAATTGTGACACATTGTATAGTTTATAGTGACTGTGATATTAAAATGTATTTAGTAGAAAATATTCTCATATTTTGTAAAGTTCCCAATATATTACCGTTTTTAATTAAATGCAGTGTAACCTGATAAATTACGTTAACAGATAATACTAAAGTGAAAGATTTTAGTTTCGTCTTTGCCACATTTGGAACATTGGATTAAATTGAAATTAGAACATTTATATGATAAATTGTTTTATCGTCGTGATTACTAACTTTATTATCATTTATATAACTTTCTAAATTACCTATTATTAAATCCTGAAATCAACTTACAGAATGAATTATTATACAGACTTAAAATACTTGAAGAGCGAGTTTTACAATGTCTCTAGATAACGTTATATTTGACGTTGACTCAACTCTCGGAAAACTTTATTATAATTGCAAAATAAACCTAGCAGTTTTCTAAATTCTTGTAAACTCAAATAATGTAAGCGTTTATGTAAATATTTTAAATTCTCTCTTCATTAAATTTTGTAGCTTCAACTGTACATTAAATTTAATGTAATCTAAGACATTTTCCTTCGAAAAACTTGAAAATTTTTTGTATTTAAATTTTACTATTATCTCATATTTGCTGGAATATAAAATTAAATTAGAAACAAAAGTAATTTAAATAATGCATTCAATTTTCGCTTATTCTGTGTAATTACAAGCAATACACTTTACACATTTTGCATTGTAGGCGTATGAGTTACTTTAAACAAGTTGCTTACATGTAATATCCGCAGTGTGATATATATCACTAAAAAAAGTTTATGATAAATTCTCGAAGTGGAATCTTGTTTACATCCGGAATCCACTTCAATTACAAGACCGAAGCAAATGTTGTTGCAGATTAAATTGCCCTACTATATATTTTGGCACAACCTATATATGGTGAAGCTATACATGAATTTAATTGCTTCTAATTTAAACAGGCGTTGGTTTTATTTTCTTCAAAAATTAGAATAAGGAATTGAGATGTTTGAAATCTATACGGGTATTAATATATTTTAATCGTTATCAGAAAAGTAATTATCTATTTCCTCAAGTTGAGATAAAGTGAATTTAAAATTGTTGTTATTGTATTAAGATAGCAATACTTCTAGTCTGTAAAGGTTTGTGGTTAATTATTTTATTATATGATAGTTTAGAAAGGGAGTAATTAGCGTTTATTCTACTTTAAAGGAAGTGTGCCCATCGTGTAATTTGATAATTTGCATTAAACTTTTGCGTAGGGAAAGAAGGTTGTTGCCGACGTTATTGCCAAATGGCGGTTCTTGTGTTGACTTATCCATAGTTATTTGAATTATTTAAATGATTTAATGTTTTTGAATTGTTATTTTAACAACAAAGTGGGTCCATTGATTTTTCTGGTAATTTAACTTGCAAAAATTCATACAGATAGGTTTTTGTTGGTTTAGGTATAAATATCCTCTCTACTGTTATTAATTGACAAGGCTTAAAAATGATTAGATTCTCAACACCAACCTGGGCTGGTGGATTGGTTTCCGACATTTGAATAACTATACCAATTAGACCGGTTGAGATAGAATCGATTTTACTTAAATGTGCAATTGGGATTTGTGGAGATATTAAGCAATTTATGTAACAATTTGACTCAGGTACAGAGTTGCCCCAGAACTGATTCTTGCATCAGAGTATCATTCAATTAAAGCAGTCCTTATTGAGTGGATATGTTCTGAATATTTGTTTACTTAAAAAATTTAACCCCTTCTCAGACCTAATAATAACACTTTTTGTTTCTGTGTTAAATTACCAAGCGAGTGTGTTAAAGTAATAATTTTAAGGTGCGTTAAAATCATTTTTGTATATTTAACTTTTTTTTATATTCATGGTTAAGTTTGGGTTCAGTTTAACAAGGGTTATTTATAGTTAAACAATAAATTCAAAACGTGTTTGAGTCCTTTTTTCAATATGGAAACTAACGATTTGTTAAAAATTCTTCATCAGAAAATGATAATAACATTAACGAATCAGTTTTCCAAAATTTCAAAAGTAGCTTTTTGAGTTCTACGAGTAAGGTGAATCATTTAATACTTCTAAAACTTTTTCCATATAATTGGAGCGTTAGAAGAATAATGCGTGACTTTAATGCACCCAACTACATTATTCGACAGTTAAAAACATTGAAAGAGAAATGGACTTTGGAAAATCCAAATTCAAAACCTGGCAAAAGGTCGCCAGTAGAACGTATTGGAACTGCACATTCCTTTTATGAAAGCGATAAAGTTAGCAGGGCAATGCTGGGTATTAAAGATTGTGTAACGGTTATTGAAGCAAACGGAAGTAAATCAAAGATTTCGAATTGACTAATTTTATCTAACCCTAAAGAAGCTTACACATATTTCAAAGACAAGTTTCCTAGCATAAAAATAAGTTTCTCTAAATTTTCTGAGTTAAAACTGAAACATATTTTAGCTGGTTAGAGTGGCATACACTTTGTGTGTGCAGAACTCACCAAAACGCTAAGTAGATGATATAAAATGTTAAACTGAGTACTACAGCAAATGTCAATAAAACATTATAAGCAATGCCTAGCAAAAATACCATGTAACCCATCAACATTTAATTGGAACATGGTGAACTATGATTATTCTCCAGGTGAAGCTAAGATACGTACACTTTAGCAAAAAATGTTTGCTGAAAATTATATTGGACAACTTCAATTCCGCCAGTGGGTTTCAGTTGACTATTGTAACCTAGAGATCTTAGAGAAATCTTCAAAAAAATTTATTGATTTATTCTACTGCAAGTTCTCCTCTTTGCCAAGCAACAGTGTTCCTCAACTACAGAAAAGAAATTCTCAAAGAATCATAATTTACTATGATTTTTCTGAAAATTATAGCACAGTGTACTAGATCAAACACTGAGATACCACTGTATAAGGCAACAAGTCATAGTCTATCATTTTGTGATATATTTCAAACAAGAAAACAAAGTTGAACGTGTTAGTTACGTAGTTGCTTCTGATTGCCTAGAATAGTTTAGTGGAAGACATACCGAAATTACAGATAAACCGGAGAGTAGCCAACAGTCACAGATAAAAACGACAACGTACTAATAAGTTGATTCAAACAAAGGAATGAACTAGAGCTCAGGATATTCCTGATACATTGAACGTGTGTTCGGTTTCACATAAACGACAATTACCAACTTGGTATATCATATAGTCCATGCCAGGCTGTTTAAAATCGGAGGTGGTCAATGATCATATGTTAGGAGTTCCTAAATGCTGTTAAAATAATAATCACTGAAAATCATTGCATCAGCGATAACATATGCATCAATTGATAGCCATAAAGATAATCTGTTTTGCAGAAACTTTAAACCTGCCAGATCAACGCAGCGAATTAGGAGAACAGTTCTATTTACATTAACGCTACCTAGGGCCATTACAAATCAATAGCGAAGTTTATCTTACCTTATTTAAGAATTTGGAGAGGGCAATCATGAAGGAAGGGCTGAATAAAAACGTTCATCCAAAACAACTCCATCACAATAGGGCAAGACCACACGCGCACATCTTCACAACCTTGTTTTCCGTTTAATAAAATTAGTACAGTATATAAGTCACATGTTATATATTTACATTGCGCTTCTGCTTCTATTTCTTAAACTTTTATTTAATTTGGCGTAACTTAGGTTACGCCTATGGTAACTATGAGTTTTGAGATCAAAACTTTCTCGTAATATAAATTGCTTTTTTGCGTAAATGTTGATTTTATAAATAAGTTTAAAAATATATTAAAATCCTTGACTAATTATCGTTAGATATTTGGCAATTAATCCTTTAAATTATTTGTGGTCGTCCTGTAAATAGTGTTTTTGTCTGATATATGTTTTATACTCGACGGTCAAGGATTTTTGGGTTGTATCTTGGCCACCAACAATCTTCTCTTTCTAACAGATATGAACTTCACTTTATATTTGACTTTTATATGAGCTATAAGTGCGTTCCTCTATTAAGTTAAAAATTGTCTCTTATTTCAAAAACCCATTTTAAATAGAATGAGGTAAGTTATTTTCTCGATCTAAAGTGAATTCTTAATTAATTCCTTTTGGTTATTCTCATTTATAGTTTTTTTTTCTTTGCTCTTCCTTCCATCTTGCTGTACAGTTTACATACATGCGTTTCTTCATGTGTGGGCTTCATAAATCCGCGCACTTTTCATGATTTGATGGGAACTCGACAAGTACGAGTATGAAAATCGTTAGATCCTGGCTTCTGAAGAACGAGGACTCCCAATTGTTACTACACTGGTTTGAGCATCCCGCCCCTAAGACTCCAGAATGCTCCGGATTCTGTGATTTCTACCCAGAAACGTCCTGCTATGATTGGTAAGACCTCCACATACAGAACTGCTCCGATGTGTATTTAATTTATCTACCTTATTTTCCTCCAATGTTTCGCTTTACTATGAATTGTTATGCTTTAATTAATATTTGCTGCTGAAGAGCGTCATCTTTATTTTGTATACTACTGAAGTGCTTACTTAAAGTTAACCTATTATGCGTTGTAACGCAAAATCAAATTTTACTTGTTGCCAAAACTTCGTAAATACAAACATTTCAAGTTAGTTAAAATGTGCTTTAATAATTAAATCCTATAAAAATTAACTTTGCATTGATATTGATATTTTTATAATCTTTTGGTTACCTTTGTAAATAGGCAGTTCTGAAAGCTATCGTTTTAATTTTAACAATTTTGATGATCATGCATTTATACAAATTACCGTCTTAATCCTTCGTTTTGGTTGCAACTAAAAAGAAATTCATTTTTGCCGTAATTAGTTATTTTAGTTTATATTTCATTAACTATTACGAAAGATATTTAACTTTGGTACATACTTGTCTGTACTCCAATTTTGAATTTTATAAAATTTAGTTGGCTACAATACGAACTTTTAATGCTACAAATAATTTAAATTTATCTTGATCTATTTGAGCAGCGTCCGCAAACAGCAAAACCCTGGTCCGTGTATCACATGTTACTAGTGTTATGATCAACGTACTAGAATTTCAACTTTGCAACTTTTGAAATTAAATCTATTCTTTATACGCTTTAAATAATATTTGTTAACGTAACGTTCTTAAGCAATATTTTAAAATACTACGATTGTTAAGCATTTGGTTGTCTATTGTCAAATAAATGTTAATTAGTTTCAGCAGTACAGTCGCCTTGCTCATTTTTGTGCCTATTTTACTTCTTTATTTCAGGATTATAAAGTGTATCAAATTACGAGGTGCACACAATAGGTTTTCTATACTGAATGTGTATTGTTGTTAAATCTTGCTTGCTTTATATCCAAAACAATTTCGACGTTGCTTCCTAAACATTATACTGAGTGTTCCTGCGTATAGTTCGCCTTCGATATACGCGGTGCATTATAAAAGGGTCTGTCTTCTTTCTTAGCTTACAGGTTCCGCTGTGCGGGAATACCTTATACAATTTGAAAGCGTGGCGTTCAAAAAAAATATTACTTACTTTTCTATTTCCTCCAGGAAAAATTGTACCTTATATTCGACTAAAGAGTCACTACGTTTTTATAGTTTTATAACTGAGGTAAGAGATAAGAAAACAAATTTTGGAACTTTTCCAAACTAGATTTCATACTAGAGTTGGATGTAGTGCAGATGTATTGAAAACAATGGGACTATGTTCAACATTAACTTCGTGTACAGAAGATTTTGTGTTATATCCTATTTAACTGTAATTTCTTCACTAATAAAGTTATGATGACAGAGGAAGTATTGCTTTCTTACGGCGTATTAGTGTTTCCATTGAATTTCATTTCATAAACACCCTGGGAAAAGGAATAAAATGTATTCAATGTAATAGAAAAATTCAATAAATTTTCAGTTCGATAATATTTCCGGCATCTTAGAAGTTTAGTTTCAGTTACAATTTATTTTCTAATTACTTTTAATCTAAATAATTATTCTAGTAATGACAATGCAAGGTAATTGGAATGTTAAAACAAAGATATATTACAAACAGCGAAACACTGATTACAATTAATCTTAACTACCTTTTGATTTGCTTTTGTGATTGATGCTTTGGGATGTGGAATTTCCACTTACTTTCGTTGCTTCTCGTCTCTAGTTCTTTGCTATGCCTATTGGAATTTGACTTCAATTGGAAATGTTCCAACACCCAGTAGGGATTTTTAACATGCCAAATACCACATTAACACGAGATCTATGGTTTTATTACTTACTTATCCTAAAAGAAGACTTGTTCTTTAATTTTCTCTGCTGGAACCTTTTTGCAGAGGAAATGGGCCAAACAAAACTTTCGGTATCCCTAAATACTTTAAGAAATATCATTTTCAGAGAAAAATGTTTCAGATAATAATTTTAGAGTTAATAAAGTACTATTTAGATATTATGGAAGTTTGACTTTAAGTTGACGACAAATTAATTATTTGAACTTAACATGAATATTTAATGGCAGTTAGCTGTGTTGGCATTGATTCTTGTTAGCTGGCTCAGAATAGCAACCTTTTTTGGTAATTTTCTAGTAAAAAGCATTGTTTTGGGAATATTGCACTTTAAAGATTGTGAATTTATGAATTTGTTGTAAAACCTGGAAAACGCAGAGCTTATGAAATTGACAGACTTTAGCAGAAAATTCATTAATTGAGCGTTTAAACAGTGATGACAACATTACTAGGTAACTACAAAATCTTCCAAACCTTTAAGTTAATGACTTCCAGATGCTGAACTGGACGTGCGCACCTGTGAAAATGTGTATCTCAGACGATAAGACCAAGGCAATAATAATTCTACTGCCCAATGAATGCAATGAATTGAAACTGTTCGACGGCCTAATGAAGGGAAGATATTAAGTTTATGGCTACCTGCCAAACGAAAAATTTCATAAATAGTATCTCACAATAACTGCTCAAATTGCCTGCCACTTTCTTCTTGACAATAAGCGAGGCTGTGATAAAACGCACTTATAGCGTTTTCAATGTCGTCCTCGGTAGTCTTTTTAGCTTCTTCAATAATGCGCTATCGAAAACCTTGTGGATCTTGTGGAGTCGTGGGTACACTACAACTTCTAATTGTACCCAAAACAAGCAATTAAGCACCGTCAAATTCGCCGATCAAGGATCCTGTTGATTACCGAGGTTGCTAGTGTGAATAATTAAAAACAAATTACTGCATTCGCGTGTTAAAGCTTACAGAATTATGGGTTTTAGGATGTTTTCGGTAATCAAATTGTCTGGACTTGTTATTAATACTAAGTCGGAGGGATTAAGTCCCTTAGTTAGGACAATTAATGTACTATACCGATAAATTTACCTGAAGATAATCTCAGTAGGCTTTCCTTTATTCATTTGCTTTTAAATATGTGGGCCTTACCAAAACTTTTATTTAATTTACGACATATATCTGATAACCAACAAAGTTTGAATTTTATACATTTATTAATTTTAAATTCAAAACATATAAATATATAAAAAAAATGCAAAATAAATTCTTACATCCACAAATAGAAATACAATTTTACTACGAATACCGTTATCTAAGCAATAGACCTGTAAGTTGCCCAAAATAGCATTTGTTTGACTTTTCTAAAAGTACCCAGCTGCCGGTATAAATATACAATATTTTAGCTTTAAATAAAACGTTATTAGAATTTATTTAAAGAACTTTGTTTAAAAAAATTATTAGTTTTAAAATTTCAAATGATTTTCACTTAAGCAGTAAGATTTTTGATTGTAGATATTATCATATGATTGGATGATAATTTATCTTCTTCCTGTTTATTTCCACTCAAAGAGAATTGGATTTTACGATTTGGTTTCCATACCAATTTATTTACTGGTTGGTAACTATTCGGTTTCTACCATTTGAGAGAAGCGCGGTTTTATACATACTCCCGTTTTATAAAATTATATTAAATTTAAAAATTTGCTGACGGCGACCCGTATACTTTAACTTGCTGCTGTTATCAATGAGAGGTATTATAAATTTCAAATGCTTGGATATTTCGGCGAGCAGTGATTTATTCGGACTTTACATGTTTACCATCAAATGAACTACTTGCTAGGTTCCCACTGGTTGCTTAGGCTCAGCACCATGTGCTCTACATAGGTAAGATAATGTTTCTTGTAACTTTCAGCTTTTATAACTTTTTTAAAATTTCCTTCCTGCTGTTGCACTGACCAATCAAAAGACTGTTAAATTCAAAGAAATGGCGTGCATGCCTTATTGAAAAACCGGTTAAAGTTCTGTTAGATATTTGTTGTAAAGTATATGACACCATAATAATGGGAGAATTCTTTGCTTTATGGGTTTACTGCTTCCGAGACCTTTCCGTGTTAAATATACAACTTGAATTTGTCCCTTTGATTTTTAAATTTTTTACACTATGAATTATATATCCAAACTCGCGTTTTTTTTTATAACGGAGCACTTTTTACACTTCACTAATTTCTTATTTTATAGTCATAGCTACGGTTTTAACTAAGCAATACTGTTAGGTACTTTCTACTTAAAGTAACATTTTAGAAATATGAAATGGGCGATAACTTATTTCAATTTTCTAATGTGAGAACTGAGTAATTTTTATACATGTTGATTATAAAGGTCTAACAAGCAATTCAATTTCTCCTCATCTTCTCAGACGAACTCGATTTAAATATTTTCTGACATTTCAACGATAACGGCTGGTGCTTCATCTTGTTGTAACCGCATATTTTTGCAATTTTCGCCAATAAAATTTGCAACAGCGAGTTTTATTTCACTTTCAAGCATTTGTAGGTAAATTTCAGCATTCAAATTGCCATAGATGAAAAGTCCAATTATTAATTTTTGAGGATACTGTGAATATACTTCAATTATAAAATCAGTCCAATACCCGCAATTATGTTTGTTCACCTGTCCATTCAATTGCAAAGTTGCTTCACCAGGGAAAACAATTCAGCACGCAAACTAAAGTTACGTTCACACACAGTTACTTTAGCGGTTATGGTAATTAAAAAGCTGTACAACATGATGTGTGCACACCTGTGCAACCCTAAAACTAGCGAATGCATGCAACTTCTATTTGCTGCGATCAGTCCCAAATTAGCGTAGGGTGAACAACATTTATCGATATTTCAGCTGCATTACAAAATACTTATTTGGTTGAAACTTTTTCTGAAGTTGCGGATGCAACAAGTGAGGTTCAAGTGTTGCGTTTAAGATGATTATTGTATATCTGTCAGCCCCTACTATATTTTAATTCAATTCATGAAATATTAAGACTTAAATATACACTACCATGTACATTGATTGTCAAATTATTTAATTAGAGTAAGAATGAAATTTTAGCTATTTAAGAATTTAATTTTCTAAAGCATAAATAAACTAAAATAAGAAATTAATTAAATACACCTTGTGTATTATTTAAAATAGCCATTTTAGAAACGCATAGTAAAAACGCGATACTCATCATATTTATATATAAAAGTCAACAGTAAACTTGATTATTTTTACAAGCCATAAGATCAGCATTTTTATATTAACAGCTGTTAAGATTCAAAAACCTGCATCGGGGTCAGTCAGTGTTATGAACCTGTAGGTAAATTACACAAGTAAGCGTACAAACAATTAATGTATGTCGTAGTATCGAAACTTTATAAATAATAATTAATTGTGGGGATATTAAGAGAACGCAACACTAGCGGCGACCGACGCCGACAATGACGTCACGGAAAGTATCTAGTAAAATATCGTGCGAAATTGCCGCTCATTATTAGTTATGCAGTCATAGTTGATACAGGTAGTGAATAGTAATAGTTTTTGTGGAAGTGTCTTGTGTCTTTAATTTTAGCTCGTCAAAGTCCTTGTCGGATTTTTCTCTAACCACCAGGCAGAGGTTCTGAGGTTGGATTTGAGCATTTATTTGGGATAAACAATTCAGCAAGAATCAGGCAGTCATACTTTCCTTGTTATTTCCACCCGTGAGGATTATCAAGTACAATGGACGTTAAGGAACGGTTTCCGCTCGCAAAACAAGAAAAGCAAAGAAACATCGGAACCGTAAGTGCTGTGCACGTACTTTTATGTATATAACAAGGATAGGTTATATACCCGTATGTTCAAGTAAATTGTTACCAATGTGAAACACACCTAGTTTCCAAATTAACGTAAAGTAATTAAAGGGACATTATTTTCCCGATTTATCTTGATATGCGAAACAAATGAATTATGAACTCTAATTGTCTATTGGATCAATAAACATTTAAATGTTAAAAACCTAAACTAGTACTTGTAAATTTGTGAAAACATTTTGCTTATAATCTAGTTACTGTAGTGTAGTAATATAAATCATTTAATGAAATTTTTAACAGGGTACTCATTCAAAATTTAGATTTTACCTATGTCTTCTTGTATAAATTGTCGTTAATGTAAACAATATTCGCTGTTCTGGGAAATTTAAATCATTCCGTTTGACCTAAAGGGACATTTTAAATTTATTAAATTATCACATGCGAACTTCGATTACGTTGACTAATGTTTGTATTATTTGTAGAGCTTAAAAAATATTTGATTTACTATTGATTTTAACAGACTTGCGTAATAAGGTGTTAAGGTGCAAATTCAATTATATAAATGTGTTTTCTGTTCAATTATTGCTTTTAATTCAATCGCCTAAATCTTAACTATACAATGCGCGTACAATACGTTTAAATTGAATCCAGCAATTTATTAATGAAACAAAAGTTATAAAGCATTTGTTTCAAGTTAAATTTAAAACATTGAGAATATTATAGTTCTGTAATGCAGAACTGCAATAATATAGCGGGTGGTCAAAGTTAATACCCGATCTTTAATTCTTTCACCAAACTTAATTATATTCCAAATTTTGTGCATAATTTTTTAAACCTGCAAATTTTATTGATATTTTGAATTCTAATTTTTATATGCAGGGAGCATCTCAATATTTGCACTCCCTTTTACCCTTGCATCCGGAATACAGGACAAGAATACAGTATAATTCCATGCTTTTTTGGAGCTGTAATAGATATTGAGCACCTGTTGTTTAGCATCTTTCCTTTCAGTGTTATTCCGTATCTGAAGTACCACAGGAGTGTATGTGGCCACTCTAAGGGTAGGCCTTAACATCTTGACCTACAGGGTGTTCCCAAAACTAATCTCTGAATAGCCGTATTTGACTCGAGAATAGTGGCGTCCATATTTCCTGATTTTGACGTAACCTTACAGTATTCAACTATCGAAAAGTACCGATTAACCACGCCTATCTGCATTGTAGCTTTGCTGCCCGTGGTTGAATACTCGTGATTTACTTACCGCATGCGTTATTTTCAGTTTAGCCTATTAAAGGTTTCCAATTTTTTGTTTATGTACAATATATATGTACGTACAGATGTATATATAGGTAATTAAATGCATTTTTTTATATGTATATTCAATGTTTTGTATTATTTATTTATATTGTGGGTTTTTAAAATGATGCTTCGAGATCATTAAAATGACAAAGAATAGACAATTTTCCACTCTCCATTTTGTATCATGCAAATCATATTTAATAAAGTGTAATTGGCAAGTAAAACGATTCAACACCGTAATCGTATTGTAGCCGGTGTGCTGCAAAGTGTAAATGCAGAAAAAGGTGCACTCACAGTATGAACAGGTTTGCAACTAGTTTTTGAAAACGGAATTCGTTTAAGTAGCCGCAGCAAAAGAGTTGTGTCCTTCGCGCCACTTTTGGTCTGTGTGTGCACACGATCTGCAACCTTTGCACCCGGAACTAAAAAACTGCTCGGTAAAAGTAGCCATGTGTAAATTTCGTTTCATGTAGGTAATATGATGGAATATGTGAAATTATGAATATATTCGTAAAATGAAGTTCAGGTATTTACCCATGCACTTTATCATATATACATGTATTGTACATACAAATGCATAGATAATTTAAGAGATTTCTTTTAAGGTATATTCAATGATTTATATTATTTATTTATACAGTGGCTGTTTTTAGAAATAATGCTATGAGGTTATGAAAATGACAAAAACAGACAATTTAATGTTTAATATTTAATAAGGTGAAATTTGCGAACAAAGCGATTCAACTCCATAAACGTATTATGATTAGTGTGCTGTGCTTTATAAATACAGCAAAAGCTGCGCACTTAGTGTGTACAGGATTACAATCCTCTTTTAGAAACGCAGATTTTAAGTAGTCGTAGCAAAAACCTTGCATGATGCGCGTTACTTTTGCTCTATGTGTAAACACGATCTGTAACCTTAGCAGCCGCAACTAAAAACTGCGCAGTAAAGGTATTCGTGTGTGCGCACTTAGCTGAAGGATTATCATCTATTTTTCCTAACATTATTTTGCATAATTGAACGTAATGTACTTTGTATGGACGGAGTTTGATGTAATGTAAATTTCTTAGTACAGACCGCTCACTTACAACTTTTCGGATATACGTGTGCGAAATTTAAGCAACATCCACTGCCTTCTGAAGTGTGATAGCTGTTTTTGGCCTTCCCGAAATTATCGACTTTCTAAGTTTCTGGTTGCTTTAAAACGTTTTAGGGTTCGTTCTACTTTATAAAATTATTTTCAATTTTAAACGTGTTAGCTATTGAATAGTTCATTGTATGACCTTTTTCGATCTCCCCATCCCCGCATTGCTACAAATTCAAATATAGGAAAACGCAAAAACTATATTGACTATAATTTAGACACTAAACATTTGTATTCTTTAAACAACACTTTAAATTTATTTGCAAATAATTGACAAGTATTTCATAAAATTTCCAATGCAAACAGCTTCTCAGATTTTATAAGAATAATATTGTTTGAAAAAGACCATGACTGTTTAAGTACCGTTATACTCCAACAAACGCATTTGAATAAGCACACTGTATTGCTAACAGATATATTGCGCGAATGATCATTATCTCACCTATTGACAAAACACTTGACAAGCAATACAGAGCTTTGATTTAAAAATCAGGATTACTTACTTGAAAATCATACTATTTACGAAAAGCTGCTATGATTTTGAAACTAAATAAAGAATATGGATAGAAACCTTCAAAAGTAATAATAAACATAATGTTGTTGATATGTTTTTCAACAAATTCATGAATTTGGAATTTTTTAAGTGGAATATGAGTATCTCCAAAATAATGCACTTTACGAAAAAGCGTTAAGAAACATTGAGTTACTATTTTGAGCGCATTTATAAAAGTCGATGATAAGAAGGCAGAGTTTCCATTTAAGAAAATAATTTTGAGTTGTAGACAACTTAATGTGAAATTTCTAGGAGCTACAAATAAACATTTTTAAACTCTAAAACTTGTGATATGTTTTACTCTAAAGTTGACATTTTCAGAAACATACTCAATGGCATAGACATTGCAACACCAAGAAGAAGTAGGAATTTCTTAATAATGATCTGTTGGGCTGACAATAAGTAATAATTGATTAACTTTTGAGATCAAGTAATAATGTGATGACGTCACATCTTACAGTTGTTATAATTTTTTACAAACTTTTTCGGTCTGTATTTTTCGTACGATTTGTTATTCTTTTTCATTACTAGTTAACGTTATTTTAGTCGCTGGTTCCTTTTTAACGTGTTTTGTTTATTTGATCATGCCTAGAGTACGGCAACGATGATATGACGGTCAATTAAGCGAATTTTATGGAGGCCGAATTATTGGTTTGCGCGAAGCTAGTTTTTCATTTGATGAAATTGCTAACCATGTAAATCGAAATCGGTCTACTATAATACGACCGTGTCGTGAATGGTTCGAAGATGGCCAGAAATATGGTAAAGGAAGAACCGGGGCCTCAAAAAGAACGAATGAGCGTCAAGATCGTCGCCTAAGACAACTGGTATTTACAGAACGATTTTCTTCTACTCGGGCAGTTGGTGACCAATGGTTTGGTAAAGGTCGATTTGTAACCTTTAGAACAGTTTATTGCCGAAACCGAAGCTTTGAGTTAACATCTTATCGTCCGCAACTTGTGCTTCCTTTAACTGCAGAACATTGTCAGCAATGGTTACAATAGTGCAATGACCGATCTCATTTGAATCTTGAATGACGCCGTACTGTCTTTAGTGACGTATCTAGATTTTGTTTAGGAATGTACGATGGTCATATTAGAGTCAGAAGAAGACGGGGTGAACGACGGAATCTTCGATTTACAGTTGTGAGGCACGTACACCGCACTGTGGGTGTTATGGTTTGGGGTGCGATTACTTATGGCAACAGGTCCCTCTTGGTGTTCATTCAAGGCAATATGAGATCACAACGGTATATTGAGGAGGTGGCTGAAAAAGATCTTCTGCCATACTTACAAGAGCTTGAAGATCAATTATTCCAGCAAGATAATGCACGTCCACATGCAGCAAGATTTTCCTTCAACTTCTTTGAACAGGCTTAGATTCATCTTTTGGCCTGGCCTCTAAGATCTCCAGATCTTTCTCCCATTGAACATATATGGGACACAATGAGTACAAAGTTGCGAAATTTGCACCCTCCTCCTTTGACTTTGGAGGCCTTAAGACATGAGATGCATGTTGTATGGAAGGCAATACCTTAAGACGAGATAAACTGTCTTATTCAATCAATTCCTCGGCGTGTAAATAAATGTGTACATCAGAGAAGCCACACCATACTTTATTAATAATAATTATAATTTTTTTCTTAACTAATACAGATTTTCCTCCCAAACTTTAATCATTTATTACTATAATATAAGTGAATATTTCTACGAAATTTCATCTGGAAATTCCAATCCCTTCTTGGTGTTGCAATTTATACGTCACTAAGTATATTTAGAGTTCAGGAATTTTTGCCTCGCCTTGTATAACGATTGTATTCTGGTATAGATTCTTTATGTAAGAACTGGGCATTGCTATAGTGAAAATTTATTTAGATGGTTAAAAGCAATAAAAGAATCAACTGTAAATAAATTAAAGATAACGCATTATGAAATTGAACAATTATTATTTGACATTCTGATTAATATGTCACAACTTATTTATAGCCTGGATTGTCATTAAATAGTGGAACATTTTCCTAGACGATTTATTAATTATTAAAACTAAATTATATTAAGTGCGCTACAAGAAACATGTTCCCTTACAAAAATGTCTGTTACAAAATATAGTTTGAGTTTGTTCTATGTTAATCCAAATGAACAATACAACATTGCAAACAATTCGTACTAATTTTATATACAAAATATTTGTACTAAAATATTTAAATTATTCAGTTACTTAAGAATATAATATATGATTTAGCTAATTTAACTGGTGCAAATTGTATTTACTTGTATATAATTCGAAAGTACTCTAAACGTTTTACAAGGAAACAACCCTAAGTGCCCTCTCTCGACTTTGATGAAATATTCATGTCGTATAGGTAATTAAAATATAAAACACATTTTAATTGTTTCTTGTTGTATAGCCGAATTCTTGTTAGATCTAATTTATTCATAATTGTGTAAATATTATTTATAAAATAAAGGGTTTTGTAAATTTTACCATCTTGAGCTCCCACTCGATGGTAATGCCC